>CAJNIZ010006359.1:0-17838 GCA_905231905.1 Symbiodinium pilosum
CATCGGAAGTGATGTGCTTCGGCAGAGGGAGGCTTTTCGAGCAAAGAAAAAGTAAGGGGAAGCTTAGAGAAGGGCTTCAGGGCCCTTAAGGGGGTGAAACGGGCTGACGGGGAGCTGAACTAGAAAAGTTGAAAAGAATGCTAAGGTGGGACTAAAAGAGACCCCAAAGTTGGAAGGGGCGGAGTCGCTCCATTTCGTTTTGAAAAATCACATCATCTGAAGAAAAAACTTTTTCTAAACACCCTCTTAAGTCCTCCCTGCAACCTTCTCTTGCTCTTTAAGCCCTTGCCTCCGCGTAAGCTCCTTCAGCCAGAGGAGGTTTAAAGGGGAGCTTACGGGGGGCAAAACAGGTTTTCTGGAAAGCTTAAAGAAGGCTTTCGGGGCAGGCTTAAAGAGATCGAAAGATGGGGCCAGAAGGTTTTAGAGAAAACTTGAGGGGAGCTTAAGGGCCGAAGGGGGCGTTGTGCGTGTTTTTTGGTCTTTTAGAAAAAAGCGGGGAGTCAACAACTGGGCGGAGCCCTCCCATTTCGTTTCGTAAAATCACATCCTCTTCAAGCTTCTCAAACCTCTTAAGCCTCTCTTCTCTTTCAATAAGGTAAACTTGTTCGAAACTTCAGCTCTCTTTGAAGGGAATGTAGGGTTCCACCCTTCGCGCGCCCCTTCAAGCCCCCTTCAAGCCCCCCTTCAAGTCCCCTTCGCCGAAGGGTGCCGGGACCAGCCTCAATAATTTGGTTCCAAATGTTGCAACATCATCCAAACCAGGTTCAACCCGGTTCAACCTGGATTCGGCGTGAGAATCTGGGTCGAATTCAGATTTCGACCAAGGCTCGAACCCAGGTTCAACTCAGATTTTTAGTTCAGGTCCAACCTGGGTGTAATCTAGATTTAATAAACCCAATAAGAATCCAGGTTCAACCCAGATTCGGCGTTGAAATGGTGCTGGGTTATTGACTGTGTGCTGCCGACGTCTGGGCAGCTTTGCAAGGACATTTGACAGGCTTCTAATTTCACCTTGGAAACGCAGAAGACGACACAGCTGACAGAAGAAAGAAACCCAGCAACCCAAGCACGTGAAAAACAAGTCACACAAAGAAGTGAAACTGTGAGTAAAACAGAATTTCTTGGTGCAGGAGAGCACGCCGTTAATTGCAGTCTTCAGGAAGGGGATTCAAGATAACCAGCGTCCCACCTTATAATTCCAGCGCGGCAGCTTCTTGGCAAATTCTACCAAGAAGAGCACGGTCTTCAGAAAGGGGATTCGGAATAACTCCCACCTTATTTTGACTCCAGCGCGGTACCTATCGGCGAATTCTGCCAAGAAAACGACAATGTGGGGGAAGAGGGAAGACGCGATAGCTCTCGGCAAAATCCACCCAGGCTCCAGGGCGCGGTAGCGCTCGGCGATTTTTTGAAATCCATGGATCCTGGAAACACTGGAACTTAAGCTGCGGCTCCAGGCCCAGCCAGGCAAGGCAGGCCGCGGCAGGCTGCTAGGTTGCCCGATGACTGATTCCATGTCATGTCCTGAAATTCGCTGAAATTCATGAATCTGGCGAAGTGGCTGGACTGTCCGATGACATTAGTCGACAGTCGGCAGCCGCCGTTGGAAATTGGTTAGGAACAGAAGTTCATGATTCGTGATCATGCTCATGATCTGATGATGATCGACTGCTATCGAATGGTCAGTCTGATGACCTTATGATGAATCTGAGTAATCTGTGTCTGACAATCTGATAGCCGTGGTAGCGCTCGGCGATTTTTTCTAGCGGATGAGTCCGTTTGTTTTGTTTTATTTGATTTTTCAACTTGTCAACATGATTCTCAAGACGCCTTGAGAAAGTCAAAGTTGCCTTGAGAAGTTCAAAATCCGGATTGAGCTTTCTGGAGAATTTTGTGACTTCTTGATTTTTGCCAGATCAATCCCTAGCATTTTTGAGTGATTGAGCTTGGGCAGACAAAGTTCTGAGGATGCCGTGGAGGTAGAAAGACATTCGTGCGTCCAAGGTGATTTCATGTTCATCCAAGGACAAGCAGCGCTGATTTTGATTTGTTCCCAGACAAGGTACGGTCTTGCAGTGCCTGCGAAAGGCAAAACAGTAGGAAACTTGCTCAGGAGAGTTTGCGATTTTCACTATATCCTGAGGAGTGTGAGTTTGTGATGGATAGTGAACCAGCAGCTTGGATGCAAAACAATGGTCTGGAGTCCAGGTGGAGAATCCATTCAGACGGTGCGTCGACAGCACACTTGTGGAAGCAGTAATGGAAAGAACGAAGTGGAATTCCATCAAAGCATGCCATTAGAGCATGGGCTGTGAAGCACTTTCACAGTTCTTTGAGATCCACCCCCTTCTCTGCTGTGCATGGCTACTACACAGGCAGGCTTTTGAGCTTTGGCGAGGTAGCGTTTGGTTTGAAGAAGCCAGCAAAGAAAGGCGGGGCATTGTGGATCAAGGGTGTTTGGCTGGGAAAGAACAACCAAGATGCTAACATCCTTGCAACCAAAGAAGGAATCTTCATTACATCCTCAGTGAGGAAAAGTGGAGAACTCTGGGAGAAGGAGCTGATCTTTGCAGTGAACAATACACCATGGAGTGCAAAGCCTGCAAGAGGAAAACCAAGAAAGGTGAAACCTGGAGAGCCTGGAATTATAAAAGATCAAGGCCCAGGACCTCATGAGTCAGCAAGTGACCCGGACTAATTGGAAGGGTATAGTCCATGTGAAGGAGAACCAAATGGACCAAGGGGCCCAAAGGAGAAAGAAGACCAAGAGAAAAAGGGTGAGATGGACATGTTGGTCGACAGCAACCAAGAACCTCTGCAACCACCGCAACTAGCAGCAACGTCAAGCGAACCAGCGGTGCCAAGGAACAAGAGACCAGCTGAGGTACCTTTGTCAGAGCTGGCTGACAGTGGTAACACAGATGAACCAATTGTGGTTTCAGGAAATGCCTCTGTTGCCCAAGCTGAAGGAGGCTGGGAACATGTAGAACTTGAAGGTCCAAATGAAGAAGGAGTAGATGGAGAAGAATGGTTAGGTGTTGAAGAAGAAATAAAGGAAGACCAATAGAAAAGCTCAAAGGTATGGGTGTCATTTCTGAGATATTACGGGAAGCGTCTGCTGAAGGAGCAAAGTGGTTGACTTTAAAGAACGTGTACGATTGGCGGTTCAGAAGTCCGGGAAAAGGTGAGCATGAAAAATGGTTGAGGCGGTGCAGAATTGTGTGCAGGGAATTCAAGACTATTACAGGTTCCCCTGCAGAGACCTTTGCGCCGACCTCAGGACTTGCAGCCATCAAGTTAATGGTTACGCTCTATTGCGTGCTACGATTTTTGCTTTGGATCATTGGACTGTGCAGATGCGTTCCTTCAAGCTCCGCAACAGGAGCCATGCATTGTGGAGATCCCGGCGTGGATCAAGAAGCTACTTGGGTACACCCAAGATATGATCTGGCGTCTGAAAAGGTGTTTGCCAGGACAAAGGAACGCAGGTTTGAGATGGTTTGAGTACATCAGGAACATCCTAAAGGTCCTACAGGAGATGGGCTTTGTAGCATGTTCAGCGATGCCCACCATCATGAAGCACATAAAGTGACAAGCGTACAATAATGTGCATGTAGATGATGAGCTGCTAGCTGCAAACAAAGAAGATGGAGAGTGGGTGATCGTGGTCTTAAGCCAGAAGCTCACCCTGAAGATAAACGGACCCTGCCCAGAGATTGAGGATAAGGAAGGAGATGCTCTACCCCAAGAAGATTTTCAAGTTTGTGGAGGAAGGAGTTTTGGTACTACCGCACGGAAAGTACTTTGAAAGCCTTGGAAAGGTTGACGGGATTAAGTTCCAGCAGCAGAACGTTCAAAGCCAAGCCGACACCAGACCACAATGGTGTCGGAAAGCCAAACTCGTCAAAACCTTGTGGGAGTGAGGAAAGCACAAAGTTTAGCAGCGTCCTTCGAGTGTTACTTTACCTTTGTCAGGAACGAGCGGATGTTCAGTTTGCGGTGAAGAACCTTGCTTCCTACCTCAAGACCCCGACTGAGGCAGCAACAACGTTTGCTAAGCAGACCGTGAAGTACCTTTTGGGTACTAGGGACTATGGTATCCTGTCTCCCTATGGTGACCTTTTCTCCACAGCAATGGACCAGATGCCGAATTTCAGCGCAGGCCGCCTTAGATCCCAGACCTCTTTCTACTTTAGGTCGCTGAGTCGCTGAGGTCTAGGGCTGAAACTATTTGAAAATGCCTGTCCGAAGGACCGTGATGCCGAAGAAACATTCGATCTCCACTTCTACTCCTGCCCTAGGCAAAGACCGCAGACATCTGTTCAGGCGGGTGGCATTTTTGCGGATAGTGATTGGGGAGGAAGCAGCAAGGACCGGAGTAGTGCAAGTTCTGGAATGATTTTCGGTTGTTCATGAATGGTAGCAAGTCGGTCAAGAACCCAGAAGAGTATAGCGCTATCATCATGTGAAGGCGAGCTGGTGGCAGCAACCATGGGAGCAACGGAAGGAATCTTGATGAAGGAAATCTTGAGGTTTCTCCTCTCAGTAGAGCTCAAGATTGTGGAGCCAGAGTTGGAGAGCAGGTTGGATTCTTCGTCTGCCAGGCAATGGTTGCAACAAGCTGGCGTAGGAAGGCTCAAACATTTGGCGTCGCGCAGTTTGTGGTTACAAGACGCAGTGAGGGAGAAGACCCTCTACCTGAGAGCCATCCCTGCAGCTCAACCTAAGTGACCTCAACGCAAAAGATTTACAAAGGCAAGAAGAGAGCTACTTATGTTCTACCTAGCAATGGTAAGAAGTAGTGAGGAACCCTTGGAGAAAGTTGGTGAGGAAGAAGTGTACGAAGCAGTTTGCAAAAGGGTTTGCCAAGGAGAACAAGCAGTTGTTTCGATGACGCGTTTGGTTCAAGCAGTGATGTTGCTAGAAGGGATAGGTGTCCGTGGTGAGTAGGAGATGAACTACCCAGCTGCTCCTATACGTGAAGCAGGTATGGAGTTTTTCGGCTACGACGACATGGATGAGTTCACCAGGTTTGTACGTGATGTTTGTTTGGTGCTGATGAGCTTTTCCATTGGAACGGTTGTTTGGTTCATGTGGGACAGGATGACAGGACCAGCAGAACCTGAAGAAAAACTAGCCGGAGAACCTCAACAGCAACCTGAACGTGCAGGAGAACCCCAACTACGTGTACCAGGACGGCAACCTCAAGGAGGACAAGGAGAGTACGGAAGTCCAGAAGAAGTTGAGGCAAGGTTGAATGCCTGGATGAGAGAAGAGATTATTCAGGAACTACGCCGAGGTGAAGAAGAGGAAAGACGACAACGTGAAGTGCAAAGACAAAGAGAGTTGGACCGTCAAAGAGAAGAAATCATGGCTGAGTTGAGACAAGAGGCCACTGCAGCAGAGTGCAGAAGACGGGTGGCGGCAGACAGAGTTTGGTCAAGGTCACGAGGACGGGAGTGTGCTACCACAAGCCCAATTGTCCACGGCTACATCATCGCAATGACAATCAACTCAGGACAATGTCCAGAGGTGAGGCCGTGGGACGAGGACTTCGAGAGTGTGACCAATGCCGTGCTGGAAGTTGACTTCTGAGAAGCCATGTACATATGTAAAGGTGTATAGTTGTACCTAGGCAGCAGTGAACGAGGGAGAAGTTCAATTACACGAGTGTGAGGACATGAGTGTCCAGGCAAGTTTCACTCAGGTAACTAGTGCCAAGCACCACAAGCTGGTGAAAAGAAGAAACAAGAAAGAAAGCAAGAGAAGGAAGTAGGAAGTAAACAGTTTGTACAGTTTGGAAAGTTGACCGATCCTAATATGGATTGTTGGTTTCTGGTACAGAGACTTTAGGAAAGCGTGAGTCTGTGGTGTAGCCCCAGAATCGAAAGGATATCATGCGGCTACACCAAAGCGGGGTGTTAACCTAGTACCTATGTGTGGATACCCCAAGCCCATTACGCTGTATAGTATGTTTGGAAGTGTTTTCATGTGTGCAGTGAGCAGCATGCGCATACAGTGTTTGAAGTGCTTGAAGCCTGACAAAAGTTGTCAACACAATGTGTTGGCTCAAGACCGCAACAAGAGCAAAAAAAACAAACGATTTAACAGTATCCGCAGCCTTTAAGAAACCTCAAATGCTGCGATTTGCAGCATTTGGAACCGACCCCAAAATCGAGTCCGCATTTGAGGTTTTGAAAAAAATCAAAAAATCACCAAAAACCAAAACGATTCCAAATTCATTTTGCGTCCCTTCAAGAGCAGAATATGTCTGCAGGGATTGAAACATCATTCAGGTATGATAGGTTCGACTCGCGTGCACACACAGACCTGCTCGTACAGGCCATTCTTTCACTGGTGACGATGGGCTTCATCAAGTTCATCTGCATATTAAATCGACTTTATAAAAAATGAGAACGGGTTTATATGCCCACATTTTTCTTATTGGCAGGAGGTTGCGGAGGCCACGCGGACACCACAGCGCAAGCGTACACAAGATAAGCGGCATGGATTTTTCAATTAATCGGCCGACCGGCCATGCACAAAGTTGGGAGGTCGGGGCATGCGTGGGGCTTGAGAGTCCTGAGCATAACTATATAGCGCAAAAGATTGGAGGTTTATTGTTTGGGATGGATCCACAGATCCACAACGCATGTTGACGTACGCAACTTTGAGTTTTCTCTAGCTCCATGCTAGGGCAGGCTAGTTTCTCCGCTGATGGTAGCATCCGGCACTACGCTAATGAACACATCTGTGGCCACAGTTGATTGTTGTAATCATCCTCAAACAGCAACCTCCCAAGTGTGTTATATCGATGAATTAGCCTACCAACTTGTAGAGAACTGGAGGTTCAGGCAAAGATTGTTTTTGTCTTTTAATTTCTTGAGCAGGAGCAACCAAACTGAATCGCTATGAGCACATGTCTGAGTCTAGCAGAGTGACATATCATACCCAATCCCTTGTTGCAAGCTGGAAAAGGGTCGTTGTCAGTCAGACTCAAGTTCTACTCAGGCTGGTTTCGCGGTCCCAGGGTCTGTTGGGTCCTGCGGTGTAGTAGCGTGTTCTAAGAGTCTTTTGGGTGGCATGGTGTGGTCTGATCCAAGGGTTGTGCGCCCAAGGTTTTGGGGCAATGTGCTGTTTTGAGCGTAGATTTCGATGGCAGAGCCGCACGAGGTCGTCGCGTTTCGAGTTCGTTGGTATGTTCTCCACCAGCAGGAATGTTAGTGCTGGAAAGGTGAAGGACGGCATGTGATGACTGACGGCTTAGCATAGGGCTTTTGTCCTTCGTGCTATGTATATAACGGTGCAAAAGAGGGTTATCATTGTAGCGGCTTTGGGGTACCACTCCCATATTCAGGATGATGATGATGATGATGGTGGTGGTGGTGGTGATGTCTGATTTTTATTGGGAAATTGCATTGAATATTTTCTGAGTGCATGTTCAAGGAAAACCTGAGAGAAACGCTTATGACAATGATATTTGAGAGATGTTTAATAATCACTTCCGAGAATTCCCTGCAAGAATGGGCCGTGGAGTCTGATTCTGTGGGAGCTGCAGCCGTGTCAGCTCCACAAGCCATGTTTCGTGCCTTCTTTCTCAGCATGGCTTGTTGTGCACCCTACAGACGAAGATACGTCATCCAAAAGTGGATGATGTACAATGATGGTGCTAGGCTGTTCAACACGTGGGGCCAGTACTCGCTTCACGGTCGGGGTTTGAAAGAAGAGTGGGTCAATAGCGAATTCGCGCTGGTACATGCGCAAGACGCACCGTTTCTTTGTGTTCAGAATTATCGTATGCTAGTGTTTCAAGACCATCACGTCACTTGACCATATTTTCGAGTTGCCTTTTGTCTACCATTGCAGTCTTGTGGGTGTGAGGTGCCTGCATCATCTGGCTGGGCTTGTTCATTGAGCTGGCTGACTTGGGCAGCATCTTCCCAACAGCTGGTCGATACGGTGACGGTCAATTCGGTTATCACCGGCTGCACGAAAGCTCGCCGTTGGCGACATGTGGTTGCTCTCGTGGAACTTCTGGGCAAATGGGTTCTGCAACCAGACATTTTGACGGTCACATTGACAACATCAGCATGCACATCCAGTTGGCATCATGCAATGAGGTTTCTGCAAGAGATCAATCTGGATCTGGATGCGCTGCGCTTGAATTGGGGCATTTTGCCAGATACAGTCTTTTGCAACACCTTCCTGCGAGTTATGGAAAGAGGACAGCTCTGGCAAGAAGCGGTACGTTCTTTCATCAGGCAGGATGTAGGACGGCATTGTGACACATGTGGTAATTCAGAAGATCTGTTCCTGTATTTTCACCGCCCTGTCAGGATGCAGCGGGCTAGAGCCGATGCAGATGCTGTTGGACTGAGCACATTGCTATCAGCCACAGCCAAGGCGAGTTCATGGACTCAATCCATGTTTCTCTTTCTCCATATTCGACGTCTGGGTCTTGCTCTAACGGTCGTTAGCTACAATGCGGTCATGAACGGCTGCTCTATGTGTGCAGCTTGGACGCAGGCAGCAGTGCTGCTTTGGGACATGCACATCAGGGCCATGTTGCCAGATGTGGTGTCCATGAACACGTTCACTTCTGCATGCAGCCCCTGCGGCAAGTGGGCGCAGGCCCTTCATGTGCTTCCCTTTGCGGACGCCTTCGGCTTGGCTTCTGCAGCAAGAGCATGTGCCACTGCTCTGCGGTGGCACAGCGCCCTTGGGCTCCTGCAAGGTGATTCGGTGGGGATAATTGAATGCAATGCTATTTTGAATGCCTGTGCGGAGGCAGGGGAATGGCAAGCGTGCTTGTGCGTGCTAGAGTACATTCGGAAGACTGGACCCGAACCAACCTTGGTGACCTTTGCATGTCTTGCAAAGGCTATCTATACTGGGCTAGCGAGTGAGGCAAAGCGCCCCAGACCAACGTGGGAGTTATCCCTGCTTCTGGTCGCAATGCGCGAACAAACGGGAATGGCACAAGCCACACGAGGACGGACGCGCTCGCAAAACAACGGCAACCTTGACATTTTCCTCAGCAGCTGCAATTTGGCGCTGGCAGATAATTCACAGTGGGAGCAGGGCATTAGGATGCTAGCGCAGCTTGAATTCCCAGCAGATTCAGTGATAGACTGCAGGGTGACTTTTGCTCCCAACCAACAGGTCTAGGTCTCGTGGCATTGTCTTTTTCGTTATCGGGTTATATGATTTGGGGAGGATTACACTTCTGCTTTCTTCAAGTTTTGCATGTGAGTGTCATTTTTAGACCCAGTAAAACTGGGAGGAAATTGGTCAACAGTCCTGCTTCAAGGCGCAACGCTGCGACGTTCGATGCTGTCATGCAAAGATCCGTGAAGCAGGGACTTCTGCAAGGCACCGGCTGGAGGCTTGGATTGGGAATGGCGCATGCAAAAGCGCTGAACTCTGTTTGCACATCTCCAGACGCAGACCAAGACGCTGTGTACTTGATGATTTGAACAAGCTTTTCATTTTTCATGCCATGGTCATCAGATTTGCATGGGAAGTGTGTGGATGCAGTCTTAATCAAACTCTGCTTCTGGTAGAGTCTTCAAGTCTCCAAAAGTTCAGGAAGCAGAGGCATTGCTTGCAGTGCGCAGTTGGTCATCGCAAACGCTTTGGGCAAATGCTTTGCAACTTGTGACGCGGGGTTCCGGTTGTGTGGCTGTGTGGTCCTTGAAGGTGCATACTGCGCTGATGGGGTCGTTGGTGCCTTTGGATTCTGGGTGGGTCCTAGCAGCATCACATATCTCCAACATGGTCCAGTTAAGCATTCAGCCTGACATACTCAGCTACAGCATGGTGCTCGCCGCTTGCCGCAGCCAGCTGCGTTGGCAGCTCTGCTTGCTTTGCACGAAGGATTTGCAGCTTCGATTCTCTCAGAAGTTTCTGACTGCTCTGTACAACGGTGCCATGGTGACATGTGCAGAAAGTGGACAACAGCAGCGTGTCTTCGAACTTTTCGTCCACATGAAAATGTTTGACGTGGAGCTTGATATCATCTCCGCGAATACTTGCATCTCTGCATGTGAGAAGAGGAAAGAATGGCCGTGGGCCCTGCAGGTCCTGGAGGTCATGTCTTCCGAGCTCCTCCCAGGCGATTCTGCAACGTGACTTGGCAGGACGTGTGCAGTGTTAAGACTCGCCAGGGGTAGTTTCAAAAGTCCTTTCCCATTTCTACACACCCTGATCGCAAGGTATGATGGCACAATCACATGCTGCGAGCAGAGTACACAATGGGCTTACGGATTCCAGCTCCTGCGGCAGCTTCCTAATCTTCGCCTGGCGGCACGCATCTCCACGTACAATGCCGCGGTGGGCTCCGAGATGCGGGCTGGGCAGGCAGGGGCCCGCTGGCCGCAAGTTCAGCAGCTACTGTGCGAGGCGAGGGCTTCCGAGCAGCGCCTAGACATGATCTCCCACCAAGCCTTGAACTCAGCGTTCCGCCACGGCTATCAATGGCGACTCCTCCTCTCTGACTTGCCGCTGGTCCGAGCTCAGGCACTCGCTTTGCTGAGACACTGAAAAAGATCGCCTGTTCTTTTGCGCGCATTGAGTGCTCTGGACTCTCACGTTGTGGGAACCGAGTCTTGTTTCCCGCCGCCAGTGAAACTTGAGCCAAGTAGGCGGGCAAAGGTTGCAGCCCGATCTAGCCAGCACTTCTCCAGCCCCATCCCACGCTATGGCACCTGTCTGTAGAACAAGCTCAGAATGTCAAAGCCCCTTGCAGACTCAGAACGAAGAACAAGCAGCATGTAGCAGGTAAACATCTTTGCATGCCGAGTGGTAATGGTTTGCAGGGAAAGGAGCATAATTGGGGCAAGGAATCTACAACCATCCATCGGAAACCAAAAGCTGCACAAGATCTCTACTCAAAAGCTTTCTTTCAGCCAAAAGCTCCAAGACAATACGCTTCCAAACTCCAAGATTTTTAGACTGCTGCATTTTTGAGTAAGCATTTTCGAAGAAGCTCCATGTTCAGCCGAGTGTGTACAGCCCGGCATATGTGGTTCATCCCGAGCTCGCCAAAGCCGTGATGCGGGACACTGAGAAAACCTGCCAGGTCTTAATCAGAAGATTCGCAAGTATTGTATATGTCAATCAAAAAGCACATAGGAATTTTGTAAGGCCCCTGTGGTTTCAATTGCAGAGCTCATGTCCAGTGTTTTAGCATGTGATCGAGGCGCTATTGCTGTCTTTAGTATCTGGGTAGTAGGGTGCCTGAACCCTAAACCCCAGATTCTTGTCGGCTGCCCTAGCACAGAGTTGCTATGTGCCATTTCCCACCGTGGAAGCTCGGCGAAACGAATATAGGCGAGGGTCAATGCAAAAGCACATGTCGGCGATCATCAAAGGGGTTTCCCATGAATTAGTGGTCCCTCTTTAGGGTTCCCGCAATGAGAATATTTTGAATGGAAGAAATGAGGTGGACCCCCTCGGACAAACCTATATATTGAAACGAAACTGTATTCCTACTTTTCTGTGCTGTCTGCATATCTTTTGCAGTGTGTTGTGCTGAGCTCTTTTTGGGTCCCCCCAGATGTGCCTGCTGAAGTCTTTGCTCAGTCTCAAAGCGCGGTTTCTCAAAATTGGGGATCCTTCTTGGGGGTGCCCATAGTATAGTAATGACCATAGTAAATTGGGATCTGCCCTCATGCATTATCACTTCAAATTTGTTTTGGACACACGATGACAGACGGTTCCGCCCTGAGCCTCTCAAATGAGAACGTTCCTTCAATGTCTTTCGTTTAAGAACAGGAGCGCAAAATGAAGCCCATACATAGTCCTAGTTTTGGCTTCCTTTTGTATCTACTTGTCCATTTGCTTCCTCATTGGTGAATCAATGTCCCAACCCTAAACCCCCAGCCCAGAACCCTAAATCCTGGCCTATACCCTAAACCTTCAAGAAATCTCCACGGTCACCCTTGAACCCTAAACTCTCCAGGCTCAGGAGGAGGCCCCGCTTACCGAAGTCAGCAGTGCTTGCTGGCTGGGTGCTTGGTTCTAAAGCAAATTAAGGAAGAAAGTTAATAGTCATAATAGTAATAATATTTCTTAAGATCGTAATAATAATCATCAAAGATCATGATAACGGTAAAAGGACGCCCCTGGCACGACTGGGTTGCTGTTGAGTAACTTAGAATTCAGTTCTTAGAAGTAAGGAAACCCTATTACCTATTATCTACTATGTACTCATGGAATAGTACCTTAGCTTAAGTTCCTCAACAGCAACCCAGTCGTTTTGGGGCTGAGGGTTCCGAGCTGTGGAAGTGTGAGAACGGTTGACACTCATTGCACGCAGACATTCCTCCACTCTGCCCGTTTCAGTTTGATACAGGGGGGAATCTTTGCCATGTTAACCAATGAGCTACAGACATGGTGGGGGGGATGAGTACTACAGTGGTAGCAACAGCTCTGGCCCCTATCTCGTGAAAAAGCAGCAGTTGCAAGTCTGCCCAATGCAAACCCAAGGCGTGCAACAGCTGTTTTCAAGTACCACAGCAGACCGCAAAACTACATAGCCCATACCTTTGCTGAAGCAACAAAGGCTCTTCCAGAGCTTCAGCAGTTCAGCCCATCAGGCAAGGTGGCGCTGTCCTTGCTTTAGGGGAGGACGGGCTATTTGAGGTTGATATCATAGCCAGTATCATCATGGGTATACAGTCATGAAGCATATGAATGACGAATGGAAGTATCCTCAGGCTTCTTCTCGAGTGAGTGAGGATGCATAGGAGATTGTTGGCTATCCTGGTTGCCTCTGTAACATGTCCCTGCGTTCTCATGTTCGGTTGAGGGGAGTGAGTTGCCATAGCTTAAAAAAGAGCATTGCAAGCGAAGACCTGCCAGAGCGGCAGAAAAAGGGCACCTTGGCAAATCATTCATCCTGTGGGGCACCCGAATGGAATCATGCGTGCAGAGGAGACGCATTCCTAAGGCTTCCTACGTTGGAATGTCTTGGACGCACTGCTGAACCCCAAGCGCTGCACACTAACCCCGCTCATGGCCAGTCGGACTGCCCCCTTCCTGGCCTACACCCGGAGTGCCCGACAAGATGTTGCCTGGAGCTCGGCGTCTTCCCGCGCAGCAGAATCTGGACATCTATGTGGACTTCAAGTTCATTCCTTTTCAGGGGATCCGATGCACTAAGATCGTACAGTTGTAGGGGACTGGAAGATGGCGACCTTCAGTCTCGCACCCTTTCTTGTTCGGTGAGGTTTGGAGCATTAGCGGGGCTTTCCGCGTTCTCATGGATGATGCTAAGTTGTACTGTTGCTTCCACAGGGTTCCATGAGTAGGTAGCCGCCAGCGATCCTTGCTTTTGGTACCGTGCCTGATCCACGTGTGCATTAGTCTAGCTGAGAATGACACTCCCCAGCGCCGCGTGCACAAAGGCTTGCACTGTGATCCTCAACTTACTGGTGCTTAGTAGGGAATGAAGGAATGGGTGATAGGCAGTGTCATGGGGGATTGTATGGGGACTGGTATAGGAATCCATTCCTCGATTCCCTGCTATCCACCTGTAAAGCTTAAGCGGCTTGTAAGCAGGGCTAGCTTCCAGCCTTTTTGTCCAGAATCTGCCAACTGTCATGTCGTGGGTGTGCAGCGTGAGCAAGGAGCCATAATATTGACGCTAACCCGCGCGGCCTCGCTTGTATATCGGCCTGGAACAAGACAGCCTCAAATCAACTTGTCCCTTCCTAGTGTCATCATGTGAGCCATACTCTAAACTCCTTAAAGGGGGATATACAAGGGATTATATAGGGTACTACTATTGGGGTTATTAGGGGGGATACTAGGTGTTTAGACAGTGAATCATGTAGTATGCATAATCTCCTCATAGGCCCCCTTACAGAGCCCTGTGTGACCTTCTAGAATACAATATCCCTTGCCTGAATGGCCTTAGAAACTCAGGAGACTATAACCCCAATATCTACCCTATTATAATGAAGTAGTTTCCATTTTCTTTTCCATTATCCCTATATAACCCCAATATAATCCCTATATAAATCCTATAATCCCTGTAGTTTCCATTTTCTTTTCCATTATCCCCAAAATAACCCCAATATAAACCCTATACATCCCTATATCTCCCTAAACATTCGTATGGAAATTACAGGATCCTCCAGCTTGAGGAGCCCGGTGAGCTAAGTTTCTCAGAGCCCGCAAAAAATGGACCCCCCATACTTTAGGTGGACCCCCCACCCAGTAATAGTGACTATAGGGGATAATAGGGACTATATAGGGACTATATAGGGACTATAGGGTTCTAGGGTTTTTAGGGTTTAGGGTTTAGGATAATAGTGACTATAGGGGATGATAGGAATTATATTAGGGTCCTCTTATATTCCTATTATACCACTTTTGGGTGGGGGGTCCTCCTAACCCATACTTTCCACCTAGTTGCACCTGCACCGTTCCTTTGGCAAAGGGGGGTGGGTAGAGTCTTGAACGACCTTCTGAAATACAACGTCCCTATATAGCCCTGTGCAATACTTGGGTGGGGTGGCCTTTCAAATTTCCCTTGGCCTTTGTCTGGCAATTACATGATCCTCCAACTGTCCGTGGGGAGGCTGGCGGGGGGTCGGGCGGGGGGGCCGAGCCCTTTCGGGATCAGGCTGGATGCTTCCAAGGTCACGTGATTCTCCCGAACCTGAGCCCCGACCCCCAGATCCCACCGAGCCGCCCTCCCAATTACGGGCTGGACGATCCGCTGCGAGGAGGGGAAGGGCAGGTGGGTAGAGTCTTGCTCCCCCAAACGCCAGAGGCCGGAGGCCTGGGCGGATACAGACTTAAATTCATAAACCTGAATGGGACAACACGAAGCCCAATCTTGAGGCAGCGCTCATGGGCCAGCTGGAGGCGACCATTTTAACAGTAACAATAGTAATAATAGTAATAATAATAATACTTGTAATAATAGTAGTGATAGCAGTAAGAATAATAGTAAGGATCATGTGGGTAGCACAGGAAGTGCTGCTGCAGGTAGTGACATGCTTTTTTTGGGCCTCGAGGTTGCAGGCTTTCGTAGGGTCAAAAGTTTGCACGATTTTGGGTCGTGCTTTCAGGGTTGACATGGTTTCATCGAATTCTGGCGAGGACCTTCCTTCGGAGTTGAGTTGTTGGTGCCAGCTATTCAGCTAGGCCAGGCCTTAGGTGGTTACTAGTGCCACTTGCTTTCTGCTTCTTCAGCTAAAACAGTACTTCACACCCATCTACGACCGGGGCCCTACCGTCACTGCGGCTACTACCACAGCTACTGCTGTCACTGCTACTGCTGTTGATGCTTGCTTATGAAATCCTGTACCGGTGTTGCCACTACTGCTGCTGCTGCTGCTACTACTGCTACTACTGCTACTACTGCTACTACTACCTACTACTACGGCTACTACTACTAGTACAGTACTAGTGCTAGTACTAGTATTCGTATTAGTATTATTATTAGCAGTACTACTGCTGATTATTGTTATTATTCTATCATGGTTCTTCTTAACACTGCCTCACCATGTCCATAACTGCATATTCATCGTTCTCACTGCTGCTGTTGCTGCTGCTGGCGCCGCCGCCGCCCCAGCACGACTGTATTTGTGCAAGGGTTTGAATGCGACCCCCGGTCCTATCATGGCCGCTGCAATCACCATGTTTCTAAGGATCGATTACATGAGCCAAAGTCCAAACTCCTAGTATTCCCCTGAATAACCCTTATAATACTCCCGTATATAATTTCCTATACAACCCCCCTATAAGCTTTTAAGGAGTTTGGACTAGCTCATATGGAATTATTTAGTTCACTTTAGTTCTGAAGTCGTTTGTTTTGTTTGTTTGCTGTTTTTCTCTGCAGCTTGTTGCTTTCGAATTTGTTCTGTTTTGCTGACTGCAGGGGACGTGGGCACAGAGGTTGCACGCCCTTTCTGCAACTGCGTCGGCGGCCTGGAGGGACCATATGGGACCATTTTTCTGAAGGGCTTGTAGCTACAAAGGCTTGTCAAGGGTGCGATGATTTTAGGGGCTTTGGAATGTTTAGAGTCTGAAGGAGAGAGGTTCAGGAGAATTCCAAGGAGTTCGGCTGCTGAAATCCGCCTTTCCGAACGAGGTGCCAAGTTGAAGTTTTTTTTGCGCGAAGGACCAGGTGTGCACAGAGAACCCCTGTTTCAGGGTATGTTGTGTGGCTCTGGTACACTTCCCCATAATACTCGCCTACATGATCTACTGGTTGGTTGTAAGCCGCAAGCCTGCCACTCACAGCCCCAATCCTAGTTTGTCCTTGAACCCCTGGGGTTAACCTCAAAAGCCAGACCCTGCGCGCTAGTTCATGCTCTTAAGCTCTGCACCCTAAATCCTCCAAACCCTAAACCCCCAAATCCCCCAAAACCCAGAACCTAAACCCTAAACCCTAAAGCCATCCTTGCAAAATGGAGGCTGGAGATCTGGCCGCCCGAGTCGCCACACTGGCGCGTGGCAGGTGCGATGTTGGGGGTTGTTAAACGGTCTCCAGTTTTAAGCCTACCCGGGCATCGATTAATCCAGGGTTTAGGGTTTAGGCTTAGGGCTTCATTTTTGACCTACCCCTCGCAAGGTTCCCCTTAAATCAATTTAATTTATAGTCCACCAAGGCTATTCCACGGAGGGAACTGTAGAGGAGAGGGTAGTAGGGGAAGCCAGGGGAACCCGTAAATGGGCACATTCCTCCAGACGAGGAGTTGAGGAGGTCAGAGTACGATGGGTATGACAGGATTCATATTAGGGTTATATAGGGATAATAAAGAAAATAGAAACATCTATCATGGGGTTATAGGGTTTAGGGTTTAGGGGTCTGGGGATTCTTGCTTTCACTTGGGCTGACATGGCAAAGAAGGTTCAAGGGCCTTGTATTGTATTCTTTGCACATGCCTATGCTTGGTAGCACGCCCGCGTGAAGCGGCCTCATATATTTACACAAGACAGCAGAAGATTAGGCGTTTTGGCATGTTTGCATCTGAGTTCAGCATTCATCCAGGACTAGACGCACCGGATTGAACGAGATACGCCATACTTTCCTATGCAGTAAGAGCCCAGCACATATTCTGTCACTGTGTTCTCCAAGATCAAGTATAAGGCAAACGAGATCAGGGCGGCAGATTTAAAACACCGCATAAGGCCCAGACCACAAATTAACGCCGTCGCTCACATTTGCCTTCTACTTTCGTTTTGAGGGGTGTGCCCTCTGCGCTGAGTTCAAGGTCCAGTCCCATGAAGCCATTTGGATTTATCACTTCTTGTCAAAAGGATTTGCAGCAATGATTCAAAGCGAGCGTACACTACTCCAACAACAGTAGTTGTGGGGAGCTCCTTGAAAGAAGATGCAGTCATGACCCTGGCAAGGAAACCCCGCCAGAAAAGCCTTCAGCATGGCAAATCAGACCCTGCAACTCACCTTCTGACTCTGCCCGAAGACTTGCGAGGTCCACTCATCGTGCCCGAGACCCTCCCAAACAAAGTGTCCCCGTGGATGGAGGACATTGACTGCCACTGTGGCTGGTGTAAGCTGAGCTGCATTCTTTTACTCCAAGCGTTTACCTGCCAACAAGGATGTCTGGCATCAGACAGAACACGGTCCAAAACAAGGCGGTTGAGGTTTTCGAGCTCCAAGCGCTCTGAAGCCTTGTAAGACAATGTTGTTGCTCTTCATCCTGAACCTAACCAGGATCCCAACATGCACAACAGGGAGAGATGGTCCTGATGGACAGGATCTAAAATTTCTAAAATTTGATGGCGGTCTTATGACATTTTCGGGCCTCTCTGGGGATGGTAAATTTGACCGAGTCCGGGGGACTGTGGGCGTGC
>CAJNIZ010006360.1:1800-13030 GCA_905231905.1 Symbiodinium pilosum
ACTATCAAAGACGGAGTAGGGAGCGCAAGTACAACCATCGAGCTTAGTGCCATTCATACCATGCTCATGCATGGGCAGGTTTAGCAAGCACTACAGGAGTGGTAAAGTCTCAAACAAACACAAGAAATTGCTTGTTTCAAGACCAGGCAAAGGTACTGAACACAACAGAAGGAGGGAAAGGTGCAATGCAACAACCCGGCATTATGATTCTTGCCGGGTAGTGATTACTACAGAGGGTCCAGGAAGGTTTGACGCAACGACCAGCACGCTTCATGTGTATCATGACTTTGCAAGGGTTGCGAGCACTAAGGGGAGCAAAACCTTTCAAACCACAAGCATCATTTTATCCGTCCGTATTGTAAACTTGCTGGGGTATGGCAAACGATAGAACAAGTAGGGAGGCCTGACGCGACTACCACACCCGCATCATGACCATACAACCGTCGTGCACTGTGAACGCGACAGGCAGAGTACAGCCGGGAAGTTACAGTAGATTTGACCACCAGAAACGACGTCCGTACAGGACTAGAAAATTAAACTGGTTAACAAGAGGAGGAGCACAAAAACTTATGGAAATACAAGACGCATCAACAGGTGAAGTGAAGGTAGGAAGGACAGGAGTGGGAAGTAGGAACAGGAGCAGACCCCAATACGTCATATTTCTGAACAGTATGTAGGTGGGACAACACAAGCTCCTATATCTAAGCCAGGAACTTATTTTTGGATGCCGACAGGAGCATTTTGTTTAGATGCGGACATATCAGAACGCATATGCTAGTAAATCATGAACAATCATTACTTCTCATGAAATCAATTTCAACCTTCAATCTAATAAAGAAGCAGACCCTACAACAGCAATCATACTAGTAGCAGCACGAATCAAGCGAGCTAGGCTTGATTTTAGTTTTGCTTTGGCAGTGATAGCCTTCAAGGTCTGGAAAACGACGTTACGTGTGATATAACTAGAATCTAACCTAACATCAGTGAGAAAACAACCATAAAACACGAACGCAAGATTATACCAAAGAGCAGACGCTAATAACAATTGAAATGCAATACCAGCAGAGGAAATATACTGACGGATAGAACATCCGACCTCACAACAGGAACAATAACATTACAACTAAACGACACTCTCAGAGCTGCAGTTAATAGAGCAGTTAAGAGTAATCAAACATTTAGTAGTGTTGGTAATATTGTTGGAAAGGCGGATGTCACTAGTTCAGACGCTTCATGTTTCAGAACAGCAGTGAATGTAAAGGAGTATTGGACACATCGTATAAGCTATCTATCAGAAACAGCGATGCGTTAGGAGACATAAACATTACAATGGGATTACCATCAGCAAAGGTTAAAGTAACGACGCACAGGTGAATTTATTAGGACATGTAGACATTTCGTATTTGGATGTCTCAGTAAGTCACAGAGTCAAAATAGATAATCCAGACAGCAACGGACAAAAATTCATGTCATTCAATACTGCTAATAAGTTAGGCATGACATCATTTGGTTCTGATTTTCACGGTCTCCAGCACCAACGAGAACAGTGACCATGAGGTATTGAATGGAAAGCAAATATCAGATAAGTAAATGATAAGGATCGTTAAAGATCCATCTTGTGATGCATGGCGATGAAAAATGAATGGCACTCAACGACAAATGAGGCACTCACACTGGATTTCTGCGAAAATCTTTGGTCTGAAGCCAAGCGTACATGCATGTCTCTCGCAATCATTTTGTGCAACTGTAATGCGGACAATCAGCAATCGCGAATCACTTGCACATCACTTGCAAAACGCTTTGTGTATGCAGGTACGTCAGGGTGCTCAGCCCTGATATCCTGACCACTGGAGCAGAGCTAGATTCATTGGCAGAGGCTGCTTGCAGGGTCCCTCTGCCCTCTGCTATACCATTCGACAAAGATAACGATTGCCTTTTTGATTTCAAAGAGGATGAGAAACAAGGACCAATCTGCTTGGTGCTCAGCTTTGCAAGAGCAATGCGGAGCTTTTAAATCCTGATGCGGGTAACCTGCATCTCAAAAGCTTGCATCATCCGTTCTAATCTCAAGAAAATAGACGCGGAGAATTCACCTGGGCGTTCCTCTGAACTAATCTCATCGTCCTCGAGCAAGTTGCATGTACTTGCCCTCCTTAAAGCGAAAGAAAATCTGGAGATCACGTCCTCTTTGCTGCTCCAGTTGAATTGCTTGCTCCAGTTGCTGAAGGTCAGAATCAGGTAATGCATCAAGTTGAGCAATCCATGGCAAACACGGTGAAGCCATGGAACACATGTGAAAATTCATTGGTTTGATCTATCAACTGACATGCATAAACAGTCATGCACAATAGTAAATGAGGAATATTTCTGACGCCTGTCGGAAGTGACCCCACTCCTGTATGTACCACAGGCTGCACACACACACACACACTTGTCGAGTTGCATTTGGGTTTTACAGCTTGCTGGGTGATGCTTGATTCCAGATGTTATTTCGGCCTCCACCCATTCCTGGATGGTGCTCGATAGCATCATACACCTAAATTTGCGGAAGCAAATAAAAAACAATCGGAATCAAGTTCAGTTCGGATTCCACATGTTCCCAGATGGTCCTAGGCGTTTTGCAGAACCGAATTGCTGGTTTGGACATTGCAGCGCACTACTGCAAACATGCCGTACCTCGGCCCCAAGACTCCAAAAAGGTTTGTCCTGCTTCGAGACAGCAGAGCGTCTGTGCAAAAAAGGATTGGCTTTGGAGGGCAGGCAGCTGTTCGTGCTCATAAAATGCTAGTTCCCCAAAAATTCTGTCGCTGGCTGGTGGAATCTTGCAAACGTTGAAGACTCCGAACATCTTTTGAGATGATTCAGTGCTTTTGCTTCAAAACATGTTTCTGGAACTGACGCCTGAATTACATACAGAAGAGCAGACTCCCGCCCGCCCCGGACTATGCTAGCATAAGGTGAACCTCTGTCTCGGTTTCCGTCATCGAGACCCCACTCATAAGCTACCTATTTCCTGGGTGTTCAAGACCAGAATGCATTGTCTGTTCGTTAAGGTTAATTTCTGAAACTGCGCCTCCGCAAAATTGATTGCAGCAGATTGAACTTCAATCCGGGCACAGATTCAAGATTCAAGGCTCAAGGGAAGTTAGCTTTGCCCATGCATCTTGGACTTTGAATCCAGAACCCGATTGGTAACAAACCGGTTTCAGTCGGATCCTGCACTGTGTTTTACGAAGGCCTGTAGGCAATGATTATCCCCAGCTGCCCGGCGGAAAAGGACTGAATTTCAGTCGCGGCCTGGAAACCAGATTCTAGATTACACGGAAACGTATACCAGGCATCTTGAATCTTGAACCAAGCTCCTGATTCAACTTCAATTGGGGTCAATTGGAGCCCATCCGATGAACCAAGCGTCCAAGTCCGCTTGGTGTTCTCCTCGTGGGTCTTTCAGTTTCTGGCGGGAAGTGGCAGGAATCCAGGGTCTTCCAGCTTCGTCCTGCTCCAACAGGAATTCAACAAGTCAATGAGAATATCAACGACGTGATCTGATGATTTGGTCAGATGCTTTTCTAATCAATGAAATCGTTCAAGACTTTGCACGACAAAAACAGGACTCACTCCGGTATCCAGTGTCTTAGTCCCCCTTTGAAATGAAATCTAGTAAAGACACCAAATACAACAACCGGAAACTTGATGTTCTGATTTTCTTTCTTGAACATCAAATGAAAACACCATCAGACAGGATGTGGCGCTTTGGTCCTCATGTTCAGTCAAGTTTCCTGAGGTAGAGCCAAGGAACCAACGGCTGGCGGTGTGCTTTCCTCTCTACTGAAAAAAGTTTGCAAGGCATTTGTATCTGGGCTGGTTTCTTCCTCCTTGCTAACGAAATACAAAAAACCATAGTGGAGAGGACAACTAAGACTAAGACTGCACTTTTCTGACTTACATGGCTTTTGGTCAAAACCATGTACCCCGAGTGCACGTTCTTATGCTGTCTGGTCCGGAGGGTCTGGAACGCACACTTGATCCGGAGGGTGACTGACTCTTGCTGGCTTCCTCAACTGATACGTGGTGAGTATGCGCCAAATACTCCGTCTGAAACGAATATGGAAAAGGCATGGAACGGACACCCAGCGCAATGTGAACTTTGAGACATTGCAGACATTGGTCTGGAATGGAGCGGTCTGGAAGGGAATTTGAGGGTTTGATCCGGAGCTCTGGATCGGGGTCTGGATCGGGATGTGCGCTCGCGCTTGTTCCGGACCTTTCATATCGCCATGTCTGTCCTTGCTAGATCTCGTTAGCAAGGAGGACGGACGAAGCCACATGATCGTGGATTCCTGGTTTTCCCTAGCTTATTAGAGCTTATTGGAAACAAGGGCCTGACCACCAGATGCCGAACCTGGTTTCGCTTTCATCAGAGATCAAGACCAAATCGCCAGATGGGGCCCCAGATACTGGTTTCCTGGTGTTCCTTATTACCAGATTTCATTCCAAAAGACGGCCAAACCACCACGTCCTGGATTCTGTGCTTCATGTTGCTATTTGCGCCAACCCTCCGAACATGCCTTGAGGAATGATAGCATCAGCGACAATGGCTCATATCAAGCAGTGCTCGTCATGAGGCGCAGTCTTCCGATGAATACAACTCTCTACCCAGGCGCACCTGCTGGGCAACCAGCTTTTGTGGTTCTGAAGCTTCTATAGCGAAAAACTGAGGCAGTCCTGCAGCGCATGCAGAGGCTACGACTGGTTGCAGAACTTTTGTTGCGCATGTTGTTGCTGAGCGTTGCGCCCTCAACCAGTTGGGTCAGCGTCGGAAAGTCGTACACAAGGGTGGCAGGCAGCTGCTTCCCAGCAAGATCTCCCAAAGCTACAAAGCTACAGTGTTGTTTCAAAGCACTCGCGGAAGCTGGCCCGCCTGCTTGTAGCTCTCTTTGCAAGGCGTTGCTGAAACGCAGTGCCTATGGATGCAATCTATGTGGATAAGACACACAGCGGAGTGACGAGTGAGAGAGTGAGCTTCACACAGCAGATGAGTCCACACCCAGAGGAGCTGCCTCGAGCAAGCACTGAGCAAGCACTGTTTGCCTGTTGGCTCTACACTGCTGTGGGGATTCGGGTTTACCAGGCGCACCAGTGGCAAATCGTTGATAGCAACCCCCAGCGAGTCAGCCGCCACAGCTTGGACAAGCTGCAGCAGCTCTGAACCTGCCACATAGCACTCTCTTGTTTATCGAAAGGCACGGGTGCAAGTAGTTGGCAGCTAGCAGCTAGCAAGCCAGGCTTTGCTGCAAAAGACTCGCACAAGCTTGGTCGCTAGGCCCGCTAGGCTTCGTGATTACCAGAATCTGCCGCTGCAATCACTGCAAACAGGCCAGCTGCTCGCTGCTTCCTGCAGGGATCACTGAGTGCACATCTGCAGCATACTGGCCAGCTTTTGTACACTTGGAAATCTTGGCAATGCTTCGATCATGATTTATTGACGCTTTCGCAGTCATTACGTTCCTGCGAGCCAGCATGAGCTAACAAGTTTTCAAGCATTGCAAATCAGCACCGCTTCGTACAAGCTAGGAAGGCATGGAAGTCTGCGTAGATCCAGATAACGCTCCAATGGACCGGTCGATGCCAACAACTGCATTTTGCAGTGTTGAAAGCCATCGGGCACAGCTTCGGAGCGCGTTGGACAAGAGGCTGAAGCACATAATTGGAACCTAGGGAAAGCTATCAGGATTGAGACTGGCTTGCCCCCAGGAGTTTGTAGGTCGCGAAAGTCTCACAAAATGGTCGCCCAACCTGCTAATTACAAGCTCAATGATTTCGACTTGCAGCTCAGATAGGCTCCCGCCCATGTGGTTTAACGGATGAGCATCGCCCAAGAAGTAAGGTGGCTGTTCTGGGGACTGACAGCGCCATTCCAGGACTTACGTTTCACCCCCAAATTTGCATTGAACAACGTGATTTTCGGGCACTCAGAGATGAAACTTGGGGGCAGCCCCCCAGCGGTAGACCCTGTGCGAGTAAGCTGAGTAGTGTGCCGGATCGGCTGCACATGCACCTGAAAAAGGCATGCCTGCATGCTGCAGCAGTGTCTTGACACCACGGCTTCTCCCCAAAGGTTGCATTTGCTTGGTACATCAGCTTGTGTCTCCTTTACACGCGTGGCATTTCGGCGCGCCTTTGGGTGGGAAAAGGAGCTTTGGCCACTGAGCTTGTCGCTCCAACAGCAGTGCATCTCAGAGTTGCTCGATTGAAAGCCTTCAGCGAAGAACTGTACAGCCAGAGCCCTTAATTCGGAACCTTCACTATACACTGTGCGTTGGCATGTGCATGGCGTAACGTGCATCATGCTTGCATTTGCAACAGGTTGTATCCCTTGCATCCTTCTGGCTATTTGACTCCTGTGGTCATTGGTGGTCGCAGGCACCTCACAGCCAAGCACAGCCAAGGGAGGGCCTCGGACCACCTGGTTCCAAGCATCTGCCTGCATGATCTTCACGGCGCAGGTCATTGCCTTGGTGCTCACCGAGCTTCAGCAGAAGAACAACCATTCCAATTGCACATTGCCTCCGTGAGACATGACAGAAGAAGCCTCAGATGCCAACATGGCCATCTGCAGGCTTGCCGCACACGCTTCGCATCCAACTTGCCAAGTTGCCAAACTGTCAGACTCAGAGCTGGATCACGAATTCCTGATCAGTATACTTGTCAAGGTCATCTTTTCGCAGCAGAAAAGCCACAGCGTCTTTAACTCTGTAGGTGCGCAGCTGAGTAACGATACCCCGACAGCTTGATGAATTCGCCATGACCTGGAAGACTGGTGTTGCCTGTGCTGGCTTTGGATGCGGAGCTGCCCTGTTCTGCCTGAGGCCAGTGCAGTACTCGTTCCAAAACCTACACGACAAACTGAGGCGACAACCCCAACATTTTCGTAAAAGCGTTGCAAAGGGTTTGTGCTTAGATTGCGTTGTTGATACGCATTGTTTACAATTATGCTCATACTTGTGACTCAGAACCCTCTAAAAACACCCCCTACCCCTTTTTTGCAAACCTGTTTGCTCGTGGCGACCCCCCCTCCCCCCCCCTCCCATGGTGCGTGGCCTAGTCCAGCCTGACCATCCCGCGTGAAATTCTAGCTTCGTGCCAGGTTTGAAGCGGCAGTACGCGGCAGCAAACATTTTTTATCCAAACGCCTCCCCCCTCTCTATCCCCCCTTCCCCCCTCCCCCCCGCCTCATCACCGCCCCCTCCCTGCCCCCCCTCGCCCCCCAGCTCTCGAAGCTTGCGAACTCCTTCACTTAAGGCTGCCCCTCCATCAATGCTGCAACATGCATGCAACAAACAGTCTGAAGTGAGGCTTGCCTCCGCCAGCCGAGGCGGGCCAGCGATAGCGTTTATAATTGGCAAGAGCCTCACAATTATGTTCATACTTGTTACTCTTAGTGGAAGCTCATCGAATATCAAATTGGTGTTCTTTGTGGAAAGTTGTGAAATTGGCACGAACCTCATTTGGGGGTTGTCCAATATTCCTTCAGCTCGAATTGGGGGCTTGCGCCGTGCTTGCGTGGAGCTCGCGCGGGCAATTTGGCTCACGATGGTTTTCGGGCAGGCTCATCACACTAAACCTAATACCATGAACGTTTTCGCACCCTATCGCCAACCTTGCGCCGTGCTTGCGCGGAGCTTGCGCGCTCAGGGTGCTTGACAAATCATGTTATGACATGTTACGCTTGGTTTTCAGTGATCTACACTTGTAGACAAGGGTTTTCGGACAACCCACATTTGTTTTGACAGGGGAGCCAGGCTGAAGTGGTTCATCGCAAGCAGTTTACCTTGTCAAAATCGGTGTGTTGGAGTTTCGACATGTCGGGTCCCGGAAACCTCGACAAAATCCTGTTGTTGAACTCCGACTCTGCAGCCTGCGTGGTGTGAAGCCGTTGATCATACCAACGCGTTGTGATATGGCACGAAAAACTCGAACAAATCATGGTTTCGTAAATTTCGTGCTGTGAAATGTGCAAAGTGTGAAGAAACTGCTTGTGATCTGCCATTGCATGGCAAACGCATCAGCCGTCACTACGCACATAGCCATAGGAATCGCAGAGTTCTGGGTCGCTGTCTGATTATCTGTAGTTTATGTCGTCGTTTTTAAGCATCCGCTCTTCGTCGCGCCTGAAAACCTTCAGAATTCATTCCTTTCAAACGAGCTTCAATGGAAGCTCTGGCAAGCGTGTACAGTAACAGAACCTTGGAAAAAGCGATAATAGAACAGAATCTTAGATGACGGGTGCTTCTAACAAAAGCTGAACGAAGCTTTAATGAAGCTTAGCAGTTGATGCGGATGCAAAAGTAGAACTAATCACAACCCTGATACTAGTACAAATACGAATCCCAGCTTTCGAGGAATCCCGTCGGGTTTTGTTGATCATACAAAAGCTTCTTTTTGATCCTGCATAAACTTCTCTGTCATCCTGAATAAATCTCTCTTTGATTATGGGTAAGTTGTCTTGATGCGCATCCCATTGCAAAATCGTGAGTAAGAGGCTTGCTTAATGAAAGCTTCAAGAGACAGAAGATCTAAGAAAAGATAACCTTTCACGGCCACTTACGAAAGGTGAAACGCTTTTACCAGCAGGTATCTCGAGGACTCAAGGTGCAGCGAGGAGCGAAGCAATGCTTTACATGTGTGAACATCCCACTCTGACTTTCACCCCGCCTCAGACTCATCTTCTCTCACTTAAGGTGAGTCTGCTGCACTCATCTGTTGAAGCATTGCTGACATGGCCCAAACCTCTTAGTGCTAGTGCTCGAATGCAGTGCGGGGCAGCCATGGCGATGAAAAACGCTGCCGCTGTTTGTGGCAACGTGCAACTCAGTGGGAACTGCTGCTCTTGATGTTGCAGCATTTAGCTCCCTTTGCGATCTACGAATTTCCTCCCTACAGCTTTTGAGCTCCCTTGAGCAAAGCCTTGAATTTTCCATCTCTTCACCCACAAACTTTCTGTTTCACACAAGCGCTCTGTGTACTCCTGTACAAAACGCTGTTCTGACACACTCATGCCACGATCTGCTTGCACAGCTACATCCCTGACCTTCACAAAATGTGAGGGTCCACTCGTGAGTCTGACTGCAGCCCAGCTCGCTATCTTGTACACGCAAAACGGTGTCCCCATAATCATCATCATGAGAACAACTCCAACAGCCAAGGTTGAGGCCATTGAAACAAAAGTTTCCTCAAAACTTGCGGTGAGCTCAAGCCCTCAACTGCATCTGCTCCCATAACTTGAGCCAGGATCATCAAAACAGGCAAAATGGATTTTGCCTTTGATCCTTTCCAGCCTCCACTGCTGAGCACCTGCTTCACTTCGGCACGGCCAAGCTCTTCAGTACCGAACTTCTCCCCATTCTCATCCACGCCACCAGCTCTGCAGACCAACTCTCTCAAGCGGGGTCCTGCCAACGGCTTCGTGCCGAGGTCAGCAGGGTTCTTTGGTCCACTGATTGGTCCAACCCGAAACCAGCGACGCTTCACACCATCCTGGACCCAGAGGAGTCCACAGTCCAAGTGCCGAATCCTGCCACAGCCAATTCTTTGGCTGATGCCTCGCCCAGCCGCGCTATCTGACCGCAAAATGCAGTCGACTACGTACTCATTCTTTGTCATGAACTCGATGCACTCACGAAGGAATACACTTTCCGTTGCCCCTGACACCAAAGCCACAAATTCGCTTTCTCCTGAGCTAAGTGCAACAGATCTTTGACTTCTCACAAAACTTGACACCAGAGAGCCTCCCAAATACAGATGCACACTTGACTTACTTCTTCTTGTTGAATGGTTACCTGCCCAGTCCGCATCGGTCACTGATTCAAGGATGACCTTGGATCCCTTGCAGGGAGTCTCCTGGCCCATAAACTCCAAGCAACCACCATCCATGACAGGTTTGATGAGAAAACCTAGAGTGGGCACACGCTTCAAGTAGCCAACCACACGCTGCAACCACTTCATTGACATTGTTGTGGGTTCAGCCATCTTGCTTGCAAGGCAACATACAGCAAACTGAATGTCTGGCCGCGTGTGGCTTAAATACGGCAGCCCGCCAACACACTCTTTGAAGGTGCGAGCCTTTGTTGGTGGAAGGACCTCAGACGCATCGGCATCCAAGAAGGTTTGGTTGCCAGGGGAGTCTCGCTCTCTCACATTTCCCAGCGCTTCTAAAAGCCCTTCCAAATGCCTGCGCCCTGAATACATGGCTATCCCATTCTCCATTTTCACATAGCGCCTCTTGAGGAACTCCAGCTCGTCACCCACATCTTTCATTGGCTCACTCACTTGGACCTTGACGCGCTTGCTCAAATGGGAGACCAACTGCTTCCTTTCTTCAGCTGTTGAGGCGAGGAGGCCATCGTCAGCATGCAGACTTGCTCTCCGCTCTCAAGAGGGTAGGCTCCTTGGGAAAACCTTGAAGCCCCGCCTCAGAGAGAATATCACGAATGAAAATGAACCACTCACTTGCTGCAATCCTCTGGCCAGGTAACAACCGCTCCAACACAAAGGTTATCAAGCCACCACCTGGGACGCCAAAGAGGGCCGCATCAACCTGGATTATTACTTTTGTCTTCTGGGGAACATTCAGATAGGCATCCTTTACGTCCAGCGTGACCAACTCAAGTCCCTTGCCTTGCGCCAAAGCCATTAGGCTGTGAACAACTCCCAATGAAGAAGCCGGTGCAAACAACTCCTGTGTCCAAGGAGTCCATGTCTTGAACTCCCTAGCAACCAGTCTGCTCCTCCGGATCCATGTTGGCCGCTTTCTCCAGTCGCGCACTACCTTGGTTGAAAGACGCGAATAGCCAGACAGGTATTCGCCTGGGTTGATCCTTCTGAGGACGCCCATTTCAACGAGCCTCTCCACCTCAATCAAGTCACTCTTGAGGTCCACCTGCCTCAGCTCTTCAGAGGAGAGCTGAGGTGGAGATTCTCCACCATAATCCCAAACCACCTCATCCGTGGGATCACTCTCCAGCGCATCCTCCACTCCATCAATCCATCCATCACAAGAGAAGAGCTCCTCCATTGGAATATGGCAGTGAGTCGAAACCCCGTGCCCGATGGCCCGCGCGCACAAGCCTCTGTTACATACCCTTGAAACGCGGGGATTGTCACATACCCCTTGTCGCGCCTTGTCGCGCAGCTATAAAAGACTTTGAATTGGAGGGCTTGTCGCGCCAGG
>CAJNIZ010006361.1:0-13846 GCA_905231905.1 Symbiodinium pilosum
GTTTAGGGGTTCAGGGTTTCGGGTGAAATCCTACAGGATTCCGCATCAGCAGCACTATGTCCCAAGCCGTAGAAACACTAAATCCTACGACCCAAGAAATCTCCGATTTTACCCTTGGTTAGCAGGTCATGAAGGAAGGAAGCTACTTCATCTCACAAACCCCAGGGCTCCAAGTTTAGGGTTTAGGGTTTAGTAATTGCCTACAGACTTTAGGGCGCAAAGTAGGTAGAATCTGCAGATTTGGGCCCCCAGGGAAGGAGAGAGTGAACCCCCGCCCTTGAGTACTGCAGACTCTGACCTGACCCAGAATTGCGAACCTTCAGCCACACCCCAAAATATCAGTACTCTGAACCCTAAACCATCAACCCTGAACCATTAAGAGAACTCTCCTTACGAAATCCCCCTCACCCCTGGAACCTCCAAGGCTTTCTGCCGTCGAGCCGACCTGCTCTCAGCAGAGATGTGGCTGATTCGCATGCGCCCCACCTTCACTTAATATAGATTGCGTAGGGTTTAGGGTATAGGGTGTGGGGTCTAGAGCTTTAGGGCAGATTGTGTTGGAATCTACGTGAACATAACCTCATTATATATATATACATACATACCCGTCTGCATGTATGGATTTAGTATGGATTATGTGGGCATGCCCATGAGCATAATCGTCTATATGTATGCACGTAGGTAGGTAGGTAGGCAGGTAGGTATGTATGAACGAATGCGTGTGTAGGTAGGTAGGTAGGTAGGTGGGTGGGTGGGTGGGTGGGTGGGTGGGTGGGTGGGTGGGTGGGAGGTAGGTAGGTAGGTAGGTAGGTAGGTTTGCATGTCTGGATGTAAATACACACGTTTACTCAGCCGTTGATTCCTGCTTGTATGTATATCTCTAGTAGTATTGATATTCATATGTGTAAGCCTTCAACTGTTTATCCACCACCTATCAATTACAGGGTCATCGGAACGTCTAGGGAGACGTAGGGCCGAAATAACTGCAATAATGGGGCGTCACATGGAAGAGCCAATGAAACATAACGTGGAAATCTGCGAACATAGAGTAGTTTAAAGCATCTAGGGCTGGGTAGGGAAAACTCAAGGTACAGCAAGGTAAACTCTTATGTCTCTTGGAAGGACAACTATAGAGAACATTCCGTTTTTGTCACCCAGCATCTAAGGACTTCTACCTTATTTACTTTGATTTGTGTACCCTAAACCCTAAAACCTTAATCCGCAAAACCAAACACCCCCCAAACCCCAGACCGCTTTGAGAGCCTACTCACTGGCACTGGCTTTAGTTTTGAGAGCGTTGGCGATTTGAGCTTTGGCTAGGGCTCAGGTTTGCCATATGAGCTATAGTCGAATCTCCCAAAACGGGTTTATTTAGGGCATTGTATAGCGGAGTATTATAGGGATACCAAGGGAGATGCTAGGAGTTTAGACCATAGCTCATGTGGGTTTGGGGGGTTAGGCTTCTAAGTTGGGGGCTTAGTTCAGTGTTTAGGGTTTACGGGACTTCTCATGATGGGTACTCTGGAGCCTAAACAAATACCAATATTGCAGTAATGGGGGAAAGCCGAATGAAAAGAATGGAAAATCACATGGAAACTGGCTTATACCGGAGCTTCATAGGGATGTCTACCACTATTCTGGTCCTAGATAGGCTATATAAAAATGGCATAGGGTACCTCAAATAAGCTTCTACATAACATTAGTACTTCCTTAGGCCCTTATAGTACTCTTTTCATGTTTGGTTATAGTGTTGTCTTGTTTGCGTGCTTCTGGAGGAGTGCCGGGTCACTCTTTGAATAGATAGCCTTGAGAATATGCTGACTCAAGCCTGAAGAAACAGTAAGTTTCCTCACAGCCAAAAAAGATAGCCAGTCAAAGCACCCACGACGGTGGGGTTTTAGATCTAGAGCCCGTGGCCATGTACAATTCTAGACACAAAAGGCAGCCCAGAGCGTCCAAGTTCTTAATAATCAGGTCCTCGGGTTTGGGGTAGGAGTAATTATAGTACAGGTTTTTGTGTAAGTATATGATTATTGGTGACCCTTGGGGTAGATGTTGGGTGAAGCCTTGGGGTTTGAGGGTCTTTGGAGGCTGAAGGTTGTTTCCTGTTGTTGGTGTCAGTCTTCTTGCAAGGATCCCATGTAATCTAGCATGGAGATGTGGAATCTGCAGGTGGAGTGCCTCCTGGGTCTCCTTAGTTTGTGGGAGGGGTGCTTTTGGTGAGGCTAAACTCCAGACCTTAAAATGCCAAGTGCTGAGCGTGAGCCCTAAACTTTAGATCCTAAACCCCAAGCACTGATGTAGACCCTCCCCTCAATGAGGATTATGATAGGTATCCTAATATAAGGGCCTTTAAAAGGAGGGAGTTTATCAATCATGTCTACATTACACCTCATGTCAGAGCATTTTCAGGTACCCGCTCCACAACATGGGGGGTTTCCCAAAATTAGGGGTTCCTTTTTGGGGGTCCCAATAATAAGGCCCAGGGTATTTAGGGATCTATATTAGGGTCCCCTTATTTGGGAGACGACCAAATAAGGGAGAAGCTTCTCAAAATGGGCTTTTGCAATCCATGGAACGAGCATCGACAAACCTCTTTATCACCCACGATGTCTGTATCATATGCATATGGAAGTTTCTCAAAATTAGGGGTAGCATTTTGGCAGTCCCCATCATAAGGATTGGAATATACTGCGGTCTATATTGGGGTCCCCCTATTTCGAGAAACTACCACGTATAAGCACATCATGGAAGTACGAAGCCCTAAACCCTAAGCCCTGAGAAGTACAATAAGGGCATTCCCGATGCGCAAACGCCCCAAACCGTGCTGCTCCACACCACGTGCCCCCCCCCAAGCGTGCACAAGGAATGTTCAGGGTTTACGGTTACGGGTTTAGGGGCTTAGACCCTAAACCCTAAACCTCTTAGAGGCTTAGAGTTTATAGGGTTTATGGGATTTAAGGTTTAGGGTTTACGGCCAGGACCTTAGGCGCTCGCTAAGCAGGGAAATTATTGTATGCATATTCTACATGCTGAGTCCGAAGCCCAATTTGGCCTAAAGCCTTACACCCGATACGCTAATCCTTGATGTATACCTAAAGCCTAAGCCCTCAACCCTAAAGTATACCTAAACCCTAAGCCCTAAACCCTGAATTCTACCTAAACTCATCGCCCTACACCTTGAAGAATGCCTTAACCCTAAACCGCAAACCCTGAACTTTAAATCCTAAACCCTAAACCCTAAATTCTATCTACCTAAGGGGAACTATACCCTAAATCCTAAACCCTAAACCTTAAATCCTAAACCCTAAACCCCAAACCTTAGAGGCTTCGGGATGGCATCACACCTTGCCACATCTCTTATTTGTTCATAGTGGCCGCTTGGCCGCAACAGGCGTTGTAGTAAGGGTTTAGGATTTAGGTTTCAGGGTATATAGGGTTTAGGGTTTAGGGTATAGGGTTTAGGGGTTAGGGTTTAGGGTTTAGGGTTATAGGGTTTAAGGTTAGGGCGCCACAGTTAGGGTTTAGGGTATAAAGTCTAGGGAGAAGGTCAGGGGTAATCACTCGGAAAGTAGGCGAACTGAGGTGAGCCTTTTGGGTTGCCGGGGTCTTAAGTATACTTTGGGTACTGCCCCCATCCAGTAACAGTCTATATTAGGGGTCCTAGTAAGGGCTATATAGAACCATGTTTTAATTATTGTTCAACTGTTGCTGAGGGGGCAGCACCCAAAGTATACTGAGTAAGTCCAGTTGACACTCCACGCAAGCTGAATCCAATTATCTGAATGATTTTTGGGGTCCCCTGCGATATTGTCCTATGGCCATTGACGGATTAGCTGAAGGAGAAATTGGTCGCAATTCATTGCAGGTATCACCAATGTCCGGTAGTGAGACTATAGCTTCCCTGGGTAGCCCCGGAGGGAAGCGAAATCGCCACAGGACTCTGACTTGGAATGGTCATGGGGACGAAATAACTACACGTATAGTCTTTACAAGCTCATGCTTTAGGGTTTAGGGTTTTGGGTTTTGCGTTTAGGGTTTAGGGGGCTTGGGTTCCGCCATTTACTAAGTCCTTTCCTTTGGCTGTAAGAGTGCTTGGGTTCAGGCTTGGCATGTCCATTGCAGGATCTTAATCCCTAAGCCATCGAGCGTAAGGCCCCCACTGAATCCAGTAGATGGGTATGTCTAAGAAAAGCAATACTGGGCTGTTGTTAAGGGTTTCCCGGTTTTTCTTGGACATTGTTGGGTTGTTAGGCATCATGCAAATATGCATGAAGATGATGCTGCATTCCTGAGCTAAACAGGCCACTCTTTTCCTCTTCCACGCCATGATTCACAGGTAGGCGCCCTCCCAGTTGAGGCACTTTACAAGGGACTGCACAAGCTGCACAGACACATTCAAGGGCCACGAATTCCCTATTGCGCCACCCAGCTTTGCCTTTGAAAGGCCATTCCAGTCCATGTCATCAGGCCATCCCTGGCACCGGCTGAGCTCCTGATGATGCTCATGATGAATGATGATGAATGATGATGAATGATGATGAGTGATGATGATGGTGATGATGTTGATCATGATGAGGATTTTTCAGTATGTAGCGAAGCTAGCCCAAATAATCAGCTGATAGAGCGCCTTGGTCCTCACAAAACGTCTCTTCGAAGTGATCCAGAACGCATGCGAAGCCCCCCGCGCTTTTGTAATACATGGCAGCCTCAGATGCTCACTGACAGGAACTGGCTCATTAAGCCTCCAGCCCCTGAGACATCTTTGAATTACTACCTACCACATGTATGGATCCCACTAAAGTCCCTTGGGGGCCCAAAAGGAGGGTAACCCTAAACCCTAAACCCTAAATCCTAAACCCTAAACCCTTAGGGTTTAGGGTTTACTTCGAATTGGGGCTAAGAAATTCTGACATGTGCCTATTTCATTCAGGAAGCCTCTCCAGAACTGGGTTGCTTCGGAACTTCTTGCTGGCAGCAGTGTCGATGATCCTAATCAGTAATCAAGGACATGAAGTATTCATTCTGCTTGCCATGCTGCTGGCCACATGATGAGAGACTCAGCCGTGGACCATGCTTCATTCTTTGCATCATGCCCATTGTCGTTCAGGTACTTCAGGCCATGCCATAGGTTCCCCTGCCCTGTGGCGGAAGTAGGCACTTCGGCATCGGCTTTCCTCTTCTTGCACCTCATGATTATTATGGGTCCACATGACAAGTCATAGGCAAATGAACTTTAAGTCAAGTGTTAGCCCAGCCTCAGCAACACTGATGATAGCGTTCGTGGGATCTTCTTGGCTTTGGGCCATCGAAAATCACCTTACCCCCATCAGCATATGTCTGCAAGAAGAAAGGAGCATGACATGGAACACGCAGGCAATAAGATCTTCTTTTCAAACAAGAGACATGTAGCCAGCGATTTCTTGTAGCCTACGATCCACAGTCTGCGGCGAGTCTGGGGAAGCCCATAGTCCAAAGCATTCAGCACCTGTCAGTTAAGGGGTTGGTAGGGTTGGTATACACTAAGGGTCTCAGGTGTTTAAGGATAGATTTATTATTACCCATTTCAGCATAATTCCGAGCCTTCGCCCGAATCATATATGTATTGTTCCTGTTCATCCTCAGTGCAGATGTGAAGAAATACTGAAATTGCAGACCATCATGAAAATCATTGGGGGAAGCTTTAGGAATTAGGGTTTATATGTAAGTAGGGTTTAGGATTTAGGGTTTAGGGCTTGGGGGTTGGAGATCAGGGATTTGGGGTTTGGGGTTTTAGGGTTTAAGGTTTTTTTTACAGCACCTTTTTCGCCTGAAAGAAAGAACTGTGATTTAAGTTGATGTCTACTTGTTGAATCTTGTGATTCATTTGTCACGTGACATACGCTTGCCTTACCCACATGCCCATGGGCATGCACACCGATGGCCGGGTGTGAGGCGGGTGGAGCTTAAATCATGCTTGGGGCCAACCTGTGCCAGCTGCATATTGGTCGATATGCCAGCATGGTACAGATGACAGCAGGGTACATGGGCTAAAGCGCCTGCTGGGCATGAGCTATCCTGGACTTTCTGGCTTTAGAGCTTCCTTTTGAAGTTCTTTGGAGGCTTAAGGCTCAACAAGGAGCACCTGGGTCTTCCCGGGGGATGCTGGGTGATGCCTTGTTGGATCTTGGGACTTCTGAAGGGTTCGGGGGCGGAGGGCTAGGGCCCTTGGGCCCAGGCCAGTGTCTACCATCCATGGAGGGGAGGCCAGCGAAATCCAACATCCCAACCAGGGTTTTCAGGTTTAGGGGTTTAGGGTTTAGGGTTTAAGGTCTAGGGCGTAAGGTTTGGGGTAAGGTTTAAGGTAATTTAGGGTTTAAGGTTTAGGGTTGAGGGATATCACCTACATGAAAGACTGGTGTATGACACATGTTGGGGTTTGAGATGAAATCAGGTGAGCTGCATTTTCACGAGGCGGAGGAAGAATTTGCGATGCTTTCTTGAAGCGAGCAAAGGCACATTCTCCAATATGAAAGCATCAGGCTTCATCTTCGGTATACGTTTGGCTACCTGACTCAGAGCAGGAGTGCTCAACTTCAGGGACTTGACAATGCAACATGTAATTGCGAAGAGCACCCATGAACAGCCTTCACGAGCACAGAGGAGCGCTCATCCAAACATCCAGCATGCTGCCCCATAGGCGAAAAAGGTTGGCAGGGAGCGCCAGCCCCATACAGATGGATTCGTGAGTTCCAGACTTAGTTCACGAGAAACAGCGTACATCCACACCCCCGTTGATGCAACAGCCTCATTGTGGACTATCATCATCTCAACGCAGACACTTTGACCCCCAAGACCCTATAAACCCACCACCTCCCAAAGAACAAACTAAACCCTAAACCCTATAAATCCTCTACTAAACATAGAGACTAAACACCTTTAAAGCTGAATGCCATGGTGGAGCTGCTGTCTACGTGAAGGCCAGGAACCTATGTCATGCTTCAGCATGTCATCAACCAAGCAGTCAGGGTTGTGAATCTTCTTGATACGATCATGTAGGGCAGGGTCCCACTCAGAGGCATAGACTAAACGGTGACGCAATCCAGCCAACCTCAGGGCCAGCAGTGTGTGGCAGCATAGCATGAGTAGTTCTTAACCCTCAACCCTTAACCCTAAACCCTAAGCCCCTAAACCACATTCTTGTTTACCGTTAGTAACAAAAGCTTGGTCGCCAATCACCTGCAGCTTGCAGAAAGTGGCTCCAGTCCAGCACAGTCAGATGCCAGCTTCAGTCGTAGCTTCTTCATCAACACATGGTTTGCACTTAGGTAACTTTTGAAGCGATGTCTACATAGTCAGGCCTACACACACACCTGAACAAGTGCTCAATATACCCCTAAGATCCCTAAACCCTGAAGCTTAAACCCTAAATCCCTAAACCATGTGGGCTTTAGGCTTACAGCAAGATAGGGTTTTCGGCAGTAGTGGCTTTGGTGATTTCAGGGATTCCGCATTCAACTGAGCGTGAAGGTAATTCTGGTGCCTGAGACATGGCATATAGATCCCTTGGAGCCTGTGAGAAACGAACATGACACACATTCAACTCCATGCTCATGCAAGTCAGACATTGAAATAATATGTCAATACTCTGCCTTTCCACTTTCCAGTGTTGTGCACAATCAGTTTCGCTGGATGAATCTTCATGATTCTCATCCGCAACTCAAAAGTCCGCAGCCAAATGCCGCATGTCCCCGTAAATTGGACACTTCCCCACTCAGCATTGTTGCGCAGTGTTGCATGTATGCTGCTAGTTACTGGACCCAGGGGGTAGCAACCAAACAGCGCTCACTTGGAGAGGTCGCATCATCACACTGTTCAAGGACATTTTGGTTCTTCTCCATACAAAACTTTGCAGCCTGTAATGCTGCATGCATGTTCAAGCTGCACACCCCATAGACTCAGAGCTTTCAGAGTTCAGCGGTACTAGGGCCCATGAAGTTCTGACCATTACAGACATGTGCAGCACATGGCTCGAAAAACCTCACATCAGGTTCTGGAGCTTCTTCAGCACACTCTTCTTCAGAGTCGCCTTCCAAGTCAGGGTGAGGGTTTAGGGTTCAGGGTTTAGAGTTTAGGGTTAGGGTCTAGGGTTGAGGGTTCAGGGCTTACAGTTCAGCATTCAGGATGTAGAGTTTAGGGTTCAGAGTTAAACCCTATCTAGGGTCAGGGTTTAGGATTGTGCCACAGCACCAGGATGGCTTAAAGTAGGATTTGGGAGGATGCGGCTTAAGGTTTACGGTTCAGTATTCAGGATGGTTAGGGTCAGGATTTAGGATCCTTCCACAGCAGCAGGATGGCTAAAAGTAGGATTTGGGGGGATGCGGCGTTAGGGTTTAGGGTTCAGCATTCGGGATTTGGAGTGTAGGGTTCAGAGTTTAAAGGGTCAGGATTTAGTATCATACCACAGCACCAGGATGGCTCAAAGTAGGACTTGGGTGGATGCGGCTTAGGGTTTTGGGTTCAGCATTCAGGATTTAGAGCGTAGGGTTCAGAGTTAGGATTGTGCCACAGTGTCAGGATGGCTGAGAGTAGGAACCCTAGACCCTCAACCCTAAACCCTAAACCTGCAGGATTTGGGGGGGGGATGCTGTCATGACACAGGGCTAAAACGCTGAGTGTCTAGGGTTCAGGGTTTAGGCTTGAAAATTCAGGGTTTAGGATTGTGCAACAGCGCCAGGGTTGCTCAAAGTAGGATTTGGGGATGCTGTCATGACACAGGGTTAAAACACTGAGGCTCTAGCACTTTGGGGTTGGATTTGGTATGCCTGGGGATTTAAGTGATAGGTTGACAGCTTCCTTGCTTCAGGCTGAGAAGACAAGGTGTTGACCATTTGAATCTCTGGGATCTTAGATTGAATATTTCTAGGTTTGAGCCAATAATCCTGACTAGAATGAAACTGCAAAAGTCAAGTCTCCTAAGCTGACCCTTCTAAAAGAGATGAAGGAAATCTGTAGATTCTTGGATGCACAGATTGGTTTCGAGCTGAACCCAACCCTAAGCCCTAAATGTGTGAAAGCCATGAAGTGCAATGGGCCAAGTTCCCTGATACCGGCGGCAGCGATTCAATGATGTGAGGGGCACCAATGACAGCCCTGCAAACTCACAGTGGTCAAATCGAGCATTTCGCAGGCTTTGGCAAAGTGAGATGCTGTTTTCACCAAGTGGAAGAAGGATATCCGGATGACGCAACAGACCCTGGATTTGGCATCAACACAAGCAATACCAAAGGCAGCTGAAACACAATCTCCTTCAGTCATAAGCCCCACACCCTGCATCCTGCGCCCCATTCATATCATATGGGGTCAAGTCTTTAATCTCTAAGCCCAAAGGCTGTACACTTCACCATGAAGCCTAAGCCCAAGAACATGCCTTGAGCCCGAAGGTTTAGGGTAAGCCCAAGACCCTCAACCCCACAGCAGACACAGCACCCTAATTACATCCCAAGCCGTGACCCAAACCCCAAGCCCTGAACCCTACCCTGACCTTGAACACCCTAAGCTGAAGCATGAGCCCTAAACCCCAAGCATGAGCCTGAAAACCTAGACTCTCAGCCCCAAAACCCCAGACACACCCTGAACTCTACACCTTTGACCTCGCCCTGAACTCTACACCAGACCCCCAGAGATGAGCATGAACACTTCAGCCTCCAGAAGCAGGCGTGCAAAATCCCAATACCAAATTAAAACCCAAAAGTCTCAGACCCATGTCTTCAGCCCTAGACCTGTAACCTTGATTTAGCACACTTTAAATCCCCACTATTAAATTATAAATCACTATGTAATATAGCACTCCTATTAACTAAATAATCATCATAGGGGTATTTCAATCTTTGAGTGGCTCACTCCAGGCTCCTAGGCATTGGCCCTCTCCCAAGATGTATATTCCATATCCTATAGCCCAGCGAGTTTGGGGTTTGGGGTTTTGGGGTTCTGGGTTTAGGATGTAGGAGTGTAGTAGGCTCCCGCAAACCACTCTCTGAACCCTGCATACGCCTTAAAGCTTCACCTTTAAGCCCCAAAGCGGCCTTGGCTTTGGCCTTGCTCTTGGCCTTTCCCTTTCCCTTGCCCTTTGCTTTCGGCACAGGTGCTGCGCCCTGTCCACTACGACCACCACGCCCACGGCCACGTCCACGGCCCTTCTTGATGCGCGGAGCCTCTTGTCAAATTGGCTACCAGGTTGCTACTCAGTTTGGGAGTAGCAAGTTATTACTATTTAATTAATGCGAAAACCCTTCTACCCTAAGCATCTAGCCCAATCACCCGACCCGAAGCCTTCATCCTTCTACTGAATTAAGGTTCCAGGAGACAGGGTTGCACGCACTTCCAAGTTCGAAGGGGTCTGAAATCATCTGGAAGGGCACTTGTAGGGTTGCTGGGCCTGGGATCATATGTACATAAAACCATCAATCAAGCTCCATTTTTGTGTAAATTAGTTCAGGGCTCTAGTGCTTTCAGGTAGTGCTAGGAATGTATGTCACTCAAAACCATAGGCTATCAACATAGGTCCTTGCAGCTTCTGGAAGACCCACAATGCTATACCTTCTTAGAGCTTGACGCCAGATACCCTAAACCATACCAGGGTCTTTGAAGGTTTATGTAAGGTTCAGGGTTTCAGGTTTAGGGCACTCTGAAGTCATATTTTCAAGCGTGAAGATTCTGAGCTTCCATCCTTATCCCTTATTAGTATAATAGTCTTGAACTGAACATCTTTACTTCACAGGACCAACCTTAGCCTTGAGAGTATTTGATGAAGCTACAAGTGCACTTGAATGACTGAAATCAGGGTTAGGGGTAAGCCTTCAGGTTCTTGAGGCCATGACCTAAGGATCACCCTGGCAATGGGTCCAGCGTCTATTACTATTAAATATCTGGCCAGATAATGATATAGTATCTGATTATGATCAGAGGCTGGACCCATTGTCAGCATTAGCAGAGCTTCAAAGTTTGTTACCAGGGATCAGGGCTAGGGTTTAAGGGTTCCTGCCTCCTCATCTGAGTCAATGCCCTCCTCTTCGGGCTCCTCTGCATCTTCTTCCTCCTCTGGTTCCTCTTCGGATCCTTCTTCTTCATCTTCCTCTTCCTCATCATCCGCTTCTTCTTCGTCACCTTTCTTCGGGGTGGTCTCTTTTTTCGGTTTTTCCGTCTTGCCTGGCTTCTTGTCCTTGTCATTTGCCAATCAGCAGTACAAATGCTAATGTCTAGCAGTGATTGCTCCAGGTCAGGGGTTGAATGCTTTGGCCTGGCATTCAAAACCATAAGAATAATTAATCTAAGAATAATAATAATGATAAACCCTAAACTCTAAACCGAAATAATTCAGGTCAAGTATTATGACATATCCAATTTGGTGAGGCTCTTCAGCAGCCTTTCTCTTCTTCTGACCACCCAAGATGTTTGCCAGGGCCGGCTCATAGAGTTTGGAATCAGCCTTCTGGAACTGGTTAAACACTTCAGCTTCCAGACGGGCATAGAGGGCATCCTTGTGATCATCATTGAAGCACACACCAATGAGCGAAGCATTCCGCTTAATGGCCACCATGCAGGTCTTCCCATCTCCCACGCTCAAGTCCAACATATTACCAATGTTGTACGCATGAAAGAGCTCATCGACCTAGGATCTGGCAGGCTTTTACAATCCACTTACTTCATGAGACATGTTCAGTACAAGCTGCAACCTGCTCAGGCAGTGAGTGGTATGACATGGGTTCGAGGTCGGTATCCTGCCGGCGGCCTGGCAAAGCAAATAATGGGAAATTGAAAGGGATGCTTTGAGATGGATTGTGATTTCCTGGCCCCACAGACCCCCACTAAATCATCCAGCGCTAGCCTGCACCGGTCTCATCTTGCTCGTTCTTCCCGCCCACACGTACCATCTGGGGTCCGTAAATCTTCTTCTTCGCACCATATGACAATATCCAGGTCTCGTCCCCATCCTGAGGTAGGTGGTCATTGGATTCAGATTTTGAAAGTGAAGGGCTATTGAAGCACAAGGCCATAGTCTATACAGGGAGAAGTTTAGTTATATAGTACTAAATACTAATAATTGAACTTACTTAGATGCCATGGGGCTTAGTAACCACTTCTCATTCAGCAATCACCCTACATTCAATCCCCCTGAGTGGGCTTATAGGGGTTACCCCAAATAAGTAGGGTTATAATTTTAATCCCAGTTATTAATGTAGTTTACTAACTCCCCTAAACCCAGGCCTCCCACGAGGGCGCACTTGCCGGTCCGATCATCTCTCCTCTAGTAGTACCAGGAAAATGCGCTCTGTCCCGGTAGGGTGCTAAGACCTCCTCACTCGTTACGATGTAGATTCGTTCTGAGTTCATGACATGGTGTCCACGATCTCGCTTCCTTCTGGCCCTGATTGAGGACTCATCATGGTGTATGGTCAGCACAATCTTCTCTTTTTTGATGTTGCCACCATCTGGGTCTTTCATGCTGCCCAGCAAAGAGCTTTGGACGCCTCCCAGATGAATTGAAGTGAAGCCCCAAGACAGCAGACTACATATAGCATGACTAGAGCCCTCCACCACCCAAGAGCCTTCCCGACCTCCATCCAGAAGAATGGCCAAATCAGTGTCTGGGAGAGCCTCACCCTGGACCCTGCATGCAAGTGCTGCTTGCATTAGCTTTGGCAGCCGCCCCTCACGGAGTGGAGGCAATCGAACACTAGGCTGTGTCGCAGCCTCCCCGGCCATTTTGGAATCCTGAGCTTGAAGCATAGATCCTGACACCCAAAACACCTGAGATCCTAAACCCTTAGCCCTAGACCACTAAACCCTAAACCCCTAAACCCTAAACCCCTATACCATCAACCCCTACATGTCAAACCCCGAATCCTGGCTCTAAACCATAACACTAAACCCTAAATTTTGAAACCCTACTACACCCTTTAGACCACTAATCCCAAAACCCTGACCCCTAAACCCTCAACCCCTACATCATTTCAACCTCTAAGCCCTAAACCCAAAAGCCTGAGCCCTAAACCCTAGATCCTGAACCCCTAGACCCTCCAAACCCCTAAACCCTGAAATATTGTACTGAAAATTGTCCGGGGGTAAAGCATCCTACTTCACATGTGGGGAAGTAGCAAGGTGTACACCCAACTAGCCATGGATTTAGGATTTAGGTTTCCCAGGGGAATGCATGCGAATGCATGTAAGGCCAGGAATCAAAGTAGATCGCAACCGACTTCAAGAAGGTGAGCCTGACCACCACGGCTCATGTGATGACAAATGCAGTTATTATATTCTAGGTATCTTAGTCACATGTGGCACTAAGGGTGCTTTCTGAGGAACTCATTGTTCGCATGGCTGATCACCTCTCCCTTCCATTCTGACAAACTTGTTGCTTTCAGCGCCTTCGTCATTTCTTTCGTATTCACTGCTTCCGGAATAAGCAGCACATGCGTGCGCACTGTTTTCACAGCCTTTTCTTTGAACCTGAGGAAGTCATGTGAGGCAGGTGATTCAAATTGTCTGGTGAACTTCGCAACCCACAAACCCGTCATCACCCAGCAACACTATGTGTCCTAACCTTAAAACCATGAACTGCACACTTCCCTCCCTAAACCCTAAACCACTAAACCCTAAATTCTCATCTGGCAAGGTGCATGAGCAACTTCCGGCTTGCCTCATCATCAAGCTTGGCCACCACTTCATTCGCCGTCTTTTTGCCACTCGCCGTTGGCAAAGTGACCTGTCAATTTTGTATTTGGGGTTCAGAGACTTTGGCACTAGCAAAGGGCAGAATTCAAACTAGGCAAGTTGTAAAGTTGCTCAAGCATCAGATTTCTTTCCC
>CAJNIZ010006362.1:0-17832 GCA_905231905.1 Symbiodinium pilosum
AGTATAAACCGAAGACAAGGACCTTCAGAACAACCCTCATATGAATTTCTGTAAAAGTCAGTAAAAGTCAGCAACGCGGAGCCTGATTTCAGATGGTGGGCTTTAGGACTAAGGGAGTTGCAAGATTTCATCCCTCAACTGTAAGCAACCCTAGAGTTAGCCAAGAATCAGATATCAGAAGCTCGGAGCCTGATTTCAAACAAGTAAGGAAAGCCACGCCCTCGCAACTAAGAAGGATGCCTTGGCCTAAGCCAAATCCCCTTACCCTGTAGAATCCTGAGAGTTTCGGGTTTGTAGAACCCCCAAACCCTAAAGCCTAAACCCTAATCCCTAAACGGTACTTCTCAAGCTGTTTCTGCTGCTCCCGTGACAGCTGCAGCCTGTCGAGTGGGCTGCGTTAAACTTGTCGCACAACAAGAGGTTGTAGGGCTTCCAATTCCAATGGCCATCATTGTGGTACCACTCGGGCGATACGCCGAGTTTGGCGAGTTCTGGAGTTCTGGATGTACTCGCGGCGCCCCTACACTGACAACCAGCCCTATAGACTCTCAACCCCGAAGCTCGGTCCAGAGTCAGCTTTCCATTCTAGTCAATCCCTAAACCCTGAACCGTATATCACGGAAGGCAAAGCAGCGGTGCACCTGGACATTGCCTTGCTGCTGTTGTCTAAGAGACAATGGCACAACGGTTTCTCCCCCCTTCTTAAGGAGAATCCCGCTTTGCGCCAATTTGTTCAGGCACAGATGCTTTTGCAGGCCAGTGGGCTTTTTGGCCTTGTTGTTACCCGGAACCCTTTGATCCCTAAACCCTAAACCCGAATCCCTAACCCCAAAACCCTGATCCCCATTATTCCTAAACCCTCAACCCGAATCCCTAGCCCTCAGACCCTGAACCATATGACTCCTCAACCCTATAGTCCGTAAGCCTTATATAACCCCTAAGCGTAAACCCTAAACCGTACGCAAACCCCAAAAATATGTAAAATAATTGCCCTAAACAACTAAAAACAGCCAAACAGGCTATAATTCTACATACTTTAGGGGTCCAGGTAGACCCTAAGCCTAAACCCTAAACCCTGATCCCTCAACCCTAAACCCTAATCAAAAAAACCGGTGCTTTGACCCAGGAGCTATGAGGGGCTGGTGAGTCGCCTTTCTGCTGGGCAGGAACTGCCACTGAGCCTGGCACATGGCTCCTTTTGGAAACTATTAGGGTTGAGGGATGAGGGTTTGGGGATCTAGGGTTTCGGGTTTGAGATTTAAGATTTTGGGTTTTGGGTTCAGGATTTAGGGTTTAGGGTTTAGGGATCTAGGATTTAGGGTCTAGGATTTAGGGTTTAGGGTTTGGGATTTAAGATTTAGGGTTGAGGGGTGTAGGGCTCAGGGTTTAAGATAGTTGAGGGGTAGGAGCCTTTAAACAGGATGATATGGGGTTACACAGGCATCTATGAAGGTAACTAGAGATGAGTAACGGATACTCAGATGAAAAAGAAAGCGGAATATGACATGGAGCCTACTTTTTAAGGCTTTAGGGCTAAGATTTTCCAAGCCTTAGGTTGAGGCCGGTTTTGCAATTTTCGGACCTTAGCCGCAAACGTGACAATCTAGGAAAGCTCCAATTGAAATCCTGAAGCGGCCACCGGTAGAATAGCCTGCCCTCGCCCAACAAATCTTAAGACTACAGTTTCGAGGTCCTATGCTCTCAACCAGAAAACCAGAGGGTCTGCTAAGCGGTGCAGGGCTTAGGTTTGCAAGTTTCCTACATCCTAACCCTAAACCATAGTGGGGCTTCAGGTGCAGGGTGAGGGTTTGAGGGTATAGGGTATACAATCATTCAACAATCGACGGCCTATAAGAAGCTACAATAGAGGCGTGGAAGTCATGATGCTGATTTGAGTTTTTGCTCTATGGGGCTGCTTTCCTGGATTTAATAGGGTTTACGGATTGCTTCTTGCCCTGGTCACAGAATGCCACTTCGTTTAGGGTTTACGGCTTGGGGATCAGGAGTCTATGCCTGTCTCTCCAACCGAAGTCATAGGAAGCCTAGCCCCAAACCCCTAATCCCTAAACCCCAAACCCTAAACCCTAAACCCTCTAATCCCTAAACTGTGAACTGAAACCCTAAACCTAAAGGCTAAACCCCAAAGCCCGTGCCCGGAAGCTTTGGCAGTGGGTTTAAGATCCTGAGGCAGTGGCCCAAGCAGTGGTTGAGGGTTTAGGGTTTAGGGTGCCTCAAACATGAGGTTTTTAATCAGACAGTACCAGAATCATTAAGAGTCAAATGGATTGGAACATGAAAAGTCAAACGGAACCTGCGTTGCAGTGGGATTTATGTGGGGTAGTAGAAGATTTTTTTGTCCCAAAGCCATGCAATGAGGACCTTCTAAAGTCATATGACAACCGTAGGGTCCCTCTGTGGCTCGTGGTAATCAGCCAGAAATCCCTTCTTAGGGAATTGAAACCACTCTCTCACTCCTATACAACCCCGACGCCCATCTCGCTTCGATTTGTTTTCCATCCTAAACCACAGATCTGAAACCCTAAACCCCTAGAAGCGTAGTGGTAATCGAAAACCCTGGGGTAACCAAAATCTCACCTGAGCTACAGTCTAAACTCCTAGTATACCCCTTATTGACCCCAATACGAGTCCCCAATCCCCTAGATAACCCCACTTTAAGGAGTTTAGACTATGGCTCACCTCTCTCAACTGTAGGACAGAAAGACTCCCGCAGTTCCTAACCCAAACACTTCCCGGAAGTGGATCTAAAATTTAAAGATCCTCACTACCTAGACCCTCCACCTATCCTCTATTAGGGCCTAAGTACCTACTGTTAGGGACCATATATCCCCAATTAAGGGTACAAGGAGGGTATTGGTATACATGTCTGGGTATACACACGTAATAGCACCCTATAAGATCCTTATGCAACTATCCCATGATCATAGGACGTCTTTGCAGATCTGTTTAAGGGTGCAGTAACCCAGTGTAGCGTATGTCTGCCTCCTGGACTTTCTTGGAGAATGCAAAGTACGGTTCAGGGAGGCCCAACAAAGGCGCACCCGAGCCCTTATGCCCTAAACCCTAACCCCTAAACCCTAAATCCTAAACCCCTAAACCCCTAAACCCCTAAATCCCTAAATCCTAAACCCTCATAACAGCTTCTTACTAACCATTTAATTGCTTCCCAGACCCCTCAACTCCTAGACTCTTAACCTGAAACCCCTGAATCCTAAACCCGAAACCCGGTTTAGGGTTTAGGGTCTTAACCTCAGACTCTGAACCCTAGACCCCTCCACACCGCCAGCTGACTAGCTGCTTCCTGGTGCTTGAGGGAGACTGGGGAAGTGGATCCCTATAATAATCCCTACAACACCACATGCACCCCTAAGATGGTATCTACACTCACCCCCCTCACCCCCCTAAACCTAACCCCCTAGACCCCTAAACCCTGAAACCCTAAACCCTAACCCCTTAAACACCAAACCCTTAAACACTCAGGAACCCTAAACCCTAAATCCTAAACCAAACCCTCGCCGTGCGCCTGCTGCTTCCCAGACTGCCGTAGTGGCGGTGGTACTGGCGGCGTGCTGAAGCCTTGGGCGAAACTGGCTTGCACAGGTCTAAGCTGTACAAGGAGGTTTTGTAGGGTGTATAAAGGTACTTTTTTTGTAAATTGTTCAGCTTAAATAAGGAGACCCCAAAAAGGGAAGATACAGCTTATTTAGGGTATAGGGTCTAGGGTTTGTAAGATTTAGGTTTTAGGTTTTGGGGTTTGGGGTCACGGGTTTAGGCTTTAGGGCTAATGGTTTCGGATTTAGGGTCAAAGGTTCAGGGTTCAAGGTTGTGAAAAGTTGAGGGTTCCAGTTTAAGGGTCTAGGCTCGGACCGCATGCAGCTTCATGGCCCGAAACTTGGGAATTCCACAAGACCAGTGAGAAAGGCCAGCACCTAGACCCTCCAATGTAGTACCTTTTGGTAGCCCTAATAAGAATCCTAACCCAAAAAACCATACCAAACCCCAAAAGGAACTACATTGGAGGGCCTCCATATAACCCCAATATACTATAGTAGTTTCCATTTTCTTTTCCATTATCCCAATATAACCCCAACATAACCCCAATATAACCCCAATATAGCCCTAATATCACCCTAATGCCTCGGCATCGAACATGGAGCATAAATTTGGCCCTCGACCCTTAATCAAAAGCTTCGGCTCTACGCGCTGAACCACTCAAAACCCTCAGCCTTCAACCCCCTTACACTGGGTTCTTGTTGAAATACCATTAAAAAGATCATTATTTATTGATATTGGGCCCAGGTAACCATAAAAATGTAAAATTTTGTTCTGCAAGAGCCCCGTTACACGCCCTGAACACTAGACCTTTAACGCCCTAAACGCCCCGAACGAAGCCTAAGCCCTAAGCCTGTCTGTCACATACAATTTGAATGCTGATGGCTTTTCGGGCAAGGTCAAATTCTACTGAACAAGGTCATACTTTTACTGGGCACGGTCACCGGCATGTTGCCCAGAAAAAGAGGACCTTGCGCATTGAGAATTTCATTGGCCGAAGGTCATAGTACCTAAACCCTAAACCCTAAACCCTGAACCCTGAACCCTAAACCCTAAAACCCTAATTCCTAATCCCTTAACCATACCGGGCAAGGTCATAGGTGGGGTAACCCAAGGCCTTAAGCTCCAGCCCTGGGGTTTCAGGCTGAAAGCAAAGCCTTCAGGGTGTAGAGTTTTAGAGTTTAGGGTTGAAGGTGTAGAATTTAGGGTTGAGGGTTTAGGCTTTAAGGTTCAGGGTGTAGAGTTTTAGAGTTTAGGGTTTAAGGTGTAGAATTTAGGGTTGAGGGTTTAGGCTTTAAAGTTCAGGGTGTAGAGTTTAGGATTCAGGAAATAAGGCATAGGCTTCAGAAGAAGTTCAGGATTTAGAGTTTAGGGCTTAGGTTTCTTCATGATGCGAGACCAAATGCGAGGGTGGGTATTTTTGTTGTTTGAAAGCGGTGCTGAGAGAGTGAATGCTTGGACTTGAGATGCTGAATCCTAAGCCCGAAACGCTAAACCTTAATCCCTAAAACCTTAACCCTAAACCTTAATCCCGGAACCCTTAACCCTTAACCTTGATCCCTAAACCCTTAACCCTAAGCCTTGATCCCTAAACCCTTAACCCTAAACCTGGAACCCTAAACCTCAAACACCCTGAACGCTTGTGGGCGCCCAGGAACTCGGACGATCGGGCCGCTCCAGCGATGCCTCAGCTTGCGGCTGCGCAGAACCCATAATGGGTGTACAGGGTATATAGGGATTAGGGTCTAGGGTTCAGCATTTAGGGTTTTAGGGTTCAGGTTTTAGGGTTTAAGGTTCAGGATTTAGAGTTCACGGTTTAGGGTTACCATAATGGGGAGGAAGATTCCGGGGATGTTTGAGCGCGCACGTGTTGAAGCAAATCAGATTATGAATTTCGTCGTTACAATCAACCATAAGAACATCGCATCATTTCACCCTCTTTTGGGGGATCGGAAAGTTCCTATTGATAATACTACTCACCTGTCCTTCAGCTTACAGGATTACAGCACCATCCTGACTTTATACGGGGTTGCTGTTAGGGAACTTTACTCTAAGTTTCTATATCGGGGTAACCCTATTAATTAACTACTACAAATACCCATTATGGTAACCCTAAACTCTAGACCCTATATACCCTATATACCCATTATGGTAACTTGATTTACGTTCCTTAACAGCAACCCAGTATGCGGTTCAGGCTCGGCTTTCGCGTTTCAGGAATTGAAGTCCTTCACTGACAGGGGCTTAGTAGGGAAGAAGGGCATATAGCATATAGGGTCTAGGGTTCTATAGGGATTAAACTCCTTTATATTACCTACGGAGAACCACCTATATAATGAGGACTTCTGGATTCAAGGTTGCGGGCTTAGGAGCTTGGGGTCTTAGGATCTAGGATGGCCGCTTGGATCAACGCGTTGTGTCCCGAAGACGGCATTTTCACAATGCCCTGACGGCTCAGGATGTAGGAGTTGGGTGTTGGGCTGTGGGTGTGCAGGTTTAGGGGTAACCCCATACGGACTTCAGAGTGGCGGCGTGAAGCATGAGCCTAAAACACGAGACGCGGAACGTTTTCTCGAACAAGCATCAGTTAACCCTGCTGAAAAAGAGACACCCCACAAACCCCAACACCTTACCACATATATAGATGTATATATACATACATACACAAATTTATGTAGATGTACGTAAACAAATATGTGTGTATATATATATATACACATACCTTTGGAAGGTTTAGGGCGTGGGGGGGCATCTTTTTCATATATGTATATGTATGGGGTTCAGGGATTCGGGTTGGTTTAGGGTGATTGCCCCTGGTACCCTGATAATAGTACCTATACTCCCTCCCTTCAACACCGGTAATACAGTCAGCCACAGTCAGCCAGGCGGCCCTGTTGAAAAAGATCAGCAGCGTCAAGAACATGCATGCTGAAGCGCTTCTGCAGAAGGCACTGTGGGCCTTGGCACGAGTAGGGCTTAGGGTTTAGGGTAGATGCGCTGGCACTCAGCAGATCGCGGATAAAGAATATGATCAATTTTTCGGGATCAGGGTTTGGGGTAGCTAAGTGGCTAGGAAACATGTCATTTTCTGATGCAAGGCCGTACTACTACTATTCTTCGGCCATCTAAGCAGGATTTCAGGTCAAGGAGATCTCATGTATGAGCCTATGACATCGTGATATTTGCAGTCTTTGTCAAACCCATAATACTGGCAGGGTCACTGATGGGTTTAGGGTTTAGCGCTCCAACCTACTTTGTCAGTCAGGAATCATGCGTGTCTGGGATACTGACCTTTCAGCTTGTTGGGCTTGATCAGTCATACTCAGTCTTGGTGCAATCAGAACCCACACATCAATAAGAGCCAAACTCCTTGCCTAACTTAGTGGTAATTAAAATCAACTAATCAAGAAAAGGGTTGGATCCACACAATGAGCACAATGTACCCCTCAGATATGCCCCTTTGGTCGCGACCATCTTTTCGCTTCACTCACTTTCGCTCACGTCATCAAGCAGCCCGAAACCCTAAACCTAAAATCCCAGACCTTACACGTAAACCCGGAACCCTAAACCCTAACCCTAAAACCCTAAACCCTTACCTCTACATCCTAAGCCCCTAAACCCTAAACTCTGCACCCTACACCCTTAACCCCTCAACCCGCAAGGCTCTGATTTTTGCCCGGATTTTGTGGTTCTTGCCGTGCGGAGCTGAAGAGACTGGTATCCAACAGGGGTCTACGAGTTCAGCTCGAGGAGGCCTTGGGGGTCATGGAGACTTAACATGTAGGGTTTAGGGGTTTAGGGCTTTAGGGCTTAGGGTTTAGGGTTCAGAGCTTAGGGTTTAGGGCTTAGGGTTTAGGGCTTAGGGTTTAGGGTTTATGGTCTGGGGCTTAGGGGGTGTCAGGGGTGTATTAAAGCTAGGGCATCTGCCTTATCTGATACATGGGGGATTCCCAAAATTAGGGGTACTTTTTTGGGGATCCCAATAATGAGGACTATACTTTTTGCGGTCTATATTGGCCCAAAATTAGGTTAGGGGTCCCTGTAGTAAGGACTATACTATTTTGGGGTCTATATTGGGCCCCCCTTATTTTGCGAAATTATTCGCCAACATGAATGCCCCTTTCTGTACTCTAGCCAGCGATTATGTTTTGATGACCTGTCTTTCTCGTTGAGGCTCCTTTGTTGATTGGCGATCACGTCCTTGATGAAGGCCAAATCCGCCTGGTGTTGGGCGCAAAGTTTCTTGAGCCCCGCCTCGTGCTCGAGCGCCATCAGGCGCTCCTTGGTGTTGAAGGGCTCTTTTACTTCTTCCTTGCCCTCACGCTCCCATTGTTTCCTGAAGGCATAGCCTATGCTCCAGCTGGCGGACGCGTTGGCAATTATCTTTGGAGTCTGGGGATGTTTTCCGCACTCCTGCAATATTTCTGCAATATTTATGCAATCTTGGGCTGCCTGGCCTGGAACCTGGGAGTTCTCTGGTTCCTCTAAAAAAGGAAGAAATATTGCAGAAATATTGCAGCTCAGCCCCTCCCCCACCCCGACAACATTCACCTGAGCTTCAGCGAATTTTTCTTGCTTCCTGACAAAGGCAACTCTGCGATACGTGGGCCGAAACCCTAAACCCTCGCCAATATCATGTTGGGGGCTATTTGAGTGCCCTATATTTTAATCAAACAAGGAATCTGGGAGGGCAGAATTTCATCACACGCCCCAAGTAACAGTGAACCCAACAGCACCTCATAAACAAAATCTCCTCTTAAATGGAAGCTCTACGAGGTTTTCCATGTTGATCTGGAGGAACGTAAGGGCCCAGGGATTATCCAGTGGAAGCAAGTGGCACTTCAAACACGATGCAAGTCCTGTGCATAAAAAAACAGATGAGCATTTAGTGGCAATGATTCAGCCTCAGCAAAGGCACCCTAAACCCTCAACCCCGAACATAGCCCACAAACCCTAAGCGCCTGAACGCCCTTGAGCCCCGAAACGCTAGACCCCCACACCTAAATCCTGAAGTTAATCCCTAGACCTGGAAAGACCTCAAGCTGTGTCCTCATTTCATGTGACAGGAATTGAACACATAAACCCCCAAAAATTGGACGCCACAAAAACCCTATATACACTCATCCTAAACCTAAATCTTAAACCCCTCAACCCTAAACCCTAAACCCTGACTCCCCGAACCCCTAAACCTTAAACCCTTAAACCCTTAATCGCTTAATCCCCTAAACCCCTAAACCCTACCTACCCCCTAACCTCCCTTCCAGTGGACTGAGTATCCGGCGTGTTTCACGCGGCCCATTGCGTCGCAGTGAAACGCCCGGGGGAAATCTTGAAATGGCCAAGGATCTCTGACTAATCAATAGACCGAGGCTGATAATTGTTTGGTAAGGATTAGGGTTATAATGGAAAAGAAAATGGAAACTACTATAATGGGTTCTATAGGGTTTAGGGTTCAGGGTTTAGGGTTCAGGGTTTAGAGTTCAGGGTTTTGATGTTTAGTACCCTTAATTGGGGTAATGGAAAATAAAATGGAAACTACTATAATGGAGAATCAAATGGAAAAGAAAATGGAAAATGAAATGGAAAATGGGATTCTATACTATAGGATTAGGGTTTCGGGCTTGGTGTTTAGGGTTCAGGGTTTAGGGTTTAGGGTTCAGGGGTTTAGGGGTCGGGGTTTAGGGTTTAGGGTATAGACATATATATGGGGCTATGCAAAGGGATATATGGAGGTACATGGGAGTATGTAGGGCTCTGCATTTTGGGTGTTTAGTAATTAGGATTTAGGGCGTTGGGTTTTAGGGTTTTGGGTGTACTTAGATGGACTGCAAGTTAGCTACTTGTCTAGTAGCAATGGCTGTTGTTTTTGCCCGAGATGTGAGAGTCTAAAATGAGAATTTCTAACAACTTAGCTAATTCCCAGGCCATGTGAGTATATCGGGTTCAGGGTTTAGGGTCTACGGCTTTAAGTGTGTTGTAGAGGTCAGGGCAGCATTTCAGAACCTGCAATGAGGCTTAGGGGTTAACCACGATTGGGGCGAGGTCAGAAATGTATTTGTACAATTTGCCCAATCGACCCGACTAGATCGTGAGATCACGGTTGCAGGATTGTACAGAAGTCTCTGAATTCATTGACCTCGTTGGCCTAGAACATCCGTAAAATCTACATAATATGAATACACATCATATGCTGGCAGATGTGTCTATGTCATCTTAATGTATTTTGCATAAACGTCTACATCTAGAGTCCTAGAGGCGTATGTCTACCTCTTAGACCCTTGACCCTAAACCTCTCACACCTTAAGCCCTTTACCTTAACATCTCAAATCTAGAATCCTAAGCCATTAGAACCGAATCTTAAGCCCTTGAATCCTAGATCCTGAGCCCCTAAGTGTCCTAAACCCTAAACGCGAAATAGAGGACCCCGATACACTCGGATCCTTTGGCCCCTTTTGGGGATGCGCGTCGCTTGCTCACTGGGGCGACCTTGGATTTAGGGGGCCTAAGGGTTGTGGGTTTAGGGTAGAGGGTTTGGGGTTTAGGGTTGAGGATTGAGGGCTAAGGGCTTAAGATCCAGGTTAAGGTTTTCAGGTTTAGCCTGGCCAGAAAAGGGCGCAAGTTCCCAAGCTTGGGAAGTGTATGAGATACAGTCAATCTTTCCAACATAATTGAATGGACATAGGTTCCCTAGCAGGGACTACACCCCTAAACCCTAAACCCTAAATCCTAAACCCAAACTTGGGAACACCTAGAGACTATACTAGACTACAAGAGGGATCCCAATGTCCAGTGTTAAGGCTTATTTTGACAGGAACTCATATATTCCTATGCGTCACCTGTTAAGGTACTAGCCCAAACATCTAGTGTGTGGATGATCCACAATCCGTCCGGCCAGAATCTTAGACCTCTAACCCTTTAAGCCCCTTTTTGAAAACCCTTAACCTTCTAAACCTGTTAACACTTAGAAGCCGAGGGTGTCAAGCTTTTGTGTCTAGATCAACCCGGTAAGCATGTAGGGTCACAGTCTTGTGCGCTCTTGTTAAGGGGCTGTGACGATTATTTTACCTAATGTCGACCCCTGATTAACAAACCACCTCCGCTTAATAGGGATTATAATGGACTCAAAGATTTAGGTGCTTAAAAGGAGCGGGGGGCCATTAATCAGGAGTCTAGATTACCTTTCAAGTCCAGGCACAGCCCTTAACCTCAAACCCGAAAACAGAGCCAGGTTTGAGGTTTAGCAAGTACCTGAACTCCAAGAAGTATGTAAAGTAATATGCGTGTTGGCTATTTCTTTATGAGTTTTGGGTCATGTTCACCTAATCCCTAGACTCTAAAACCTAAGCCCTGAACTGAACCCTAAACCTTAAACCCTAGACCCACTCTTGAGGTCCAAGTTCAAATGAGCTCCCGCAGAAGCATCACAGTCAGCATTGCTTCTGTGGCTGCAGGACATCCGGGCTTGATCGGGGAACATGTTTTACGGCCCATACTAACGCATCATAAGCAAAGCCCTATTTCCTAAACCTCTAAGCCCGAAACCCTGAACCCTAGATCCAGACAATAACCGCAAGAAAAGGACCCCCGCCGACCCACTCACCCTGAAGCCAAGAGCCGCCGTCCTGAACCCTGGGAAGCCTGAAGCACCAAACCCTACTCCACCCCAGAAACATTAGGCTCTAAACGCTCCAAACCCTATGTCGCTGTTTTGTCCTGGAGCCTTGGAATTGGGGCGATGCACCGTGTAAGGTCGCTGGGACCACAACACCGGCAATGATTTCCTACAAGTCCTCTTGATAGCCCCTATTCAAAGCCAGTTGTCATTTCATTGTGCCTTTCCTGTTGCATTTGATTCATTATTTGTAAAATCACTAAATCCTCTGTACCCCTCTCAGAAAGTAGCAAAAGATGTAATTTCTTGGGGTTCCTTAACAATTGATTCGAAACCAGAGGACCCAAAGACTCAGGAATTACCCAAGGGCAGTAAAGTCTCTAAACACCAAACCCGGCATATGCCTGTAACCCCTTGCCTCCTAGTAATCCAAAACCTACACCTCCCCCTGCCCTAAACCCGAAACCTTCAACCCTAAGCAAGCAGCTATTGGATTGGAAGAGTCTAAGAAGTGGACCGATTGGCTGTGTAGCAAGGCACCTGCTTGCGTTTTGAAGTGTTCAGATCTTAGGGCTCCATAGGAACCCTTTAAGGAGGTAGTACGGATTTTCAGGGTGTAAGGCTTCAAGCTGTAGGGCTTAGGGAGTTTACGCTCATACTGGCTGATCAAGTGGAAAAGATTATGGAAAATACAGTGGAAGCTGAGTTTCGACAGGGATTTATATACGTGCTTGGGGGGTGGTAACGGTTAATGACTTAGGCCTGAGGGCCTAAATCCTAAACTAAACGGCTTAGGTTTCAGGAGGTTGGAGATTGAGGGATACGGGTTTAGGGCTTGGGGTTTAGGAGTTTGGGGTCCTTTTAGGGGGTTTAGGGTTTAGGGTTGGGTTTTGGCAAGGACCCTTCCCAATTTCTGCCTGGACTGCATACAACTTATCGCAGCAAGGAATCTTTTGCGCCCGCTAGAGGAACCACTCCGAAAGGACACTTGTTTTTTGAGTTTGGCTCGCGATCCTGAACTACAAGCCCTTCCGCAAGTCATTGTACACGAAAATTTCCTCCCAGAGACCACCCTGCAGGAACTCTGTCAGAACTTCGCATAGGGCTATGAGCAGTGGGTCGCGTGCGCTCTTGACATGCTCCCTGTCTATGACTGGCGGTGGATGGGGGGAGCCTGAACATGTGAAATAAAACCCTGTTCCCTTCCCTAGGGTGTAGGGTCTAGGCTTTAAGGTTCGGGGTTAAGTAGATCACGGCACTGTATTGGAAATATGGATCATTCCAGGTGTTAGGAGTGATCACTAACAGGGCAGGGTTTACAGGGTTTGGGCCTGGGTGCTTAAAGTACAGGAATCCATACGATTGTGGGTACACAATATGACAGCAGACCCTAAATCCTAAACCCTGTATACCCCCTATATAACCCCTGTATAAAGCCTTTTAGTAAAGGTACCCCTGGGACAGGAATCCATCACGACTGCGGGTACGCTTAAACCCTAAACCCGTTGTTGGCACTGGCCTTCAACTTATAGCGAACCCCAGTTTGAAGCTGGAACCCAACTGAGCAGGCGTCTAAATTCAAAAGGCTCTGGGGCGGAAGTAAGATAAGGGGTATTGCTTTTGGGATTAGGTATCGCTTCCTCAGGGAACTTGTGGGTATCGCTTTTGGGATTAGGTATCGCTTCCTCAGCTCTTTGCACTCATTTCCTCCTGCAGTACTGCCACAAGAGGCTACGCTTTAGGTGCTTGCTCAACTGGTAGTTGATCAACATTTAGGGTCTAGGAGTTCGGCTATGAAATGGCCATTATGAACATAAAGTTCCCCTACAGTTTACGTTCTAGACCTAGATGAATCCCAAAGCATTGCCGGAGGGTCCAACTGTGGCATCATCCAAATGATTTCCTCGAAGGACCTTACTTTAGATCAACCCCCCAATCCCTGAAGCCTCCAGGCCCCAGAATCCCTAGAGCCCTAAACCCGAGCCCCTAGACCCCTAAACCCTCAAACCTTTCCTGATCCCTGAACGCTGACCCTGGAACCATGACACCCTGAGTCCTACATCCCACGGGCCGATCCGGAATAAACCCAAAACCCTAAATCCTGAAGCGCTAAACCCTAAACCCAATTCTAGAGCCTGAAACCCTGAATCCTGAGGCCCAGAATCCCTGGAACCGTCCCTGAAACCCTAAATCCTAAAGTCTATCTTCCGAGACCTTCCCTGAAACTCGAAATCCTAAAGTCTAACTTCCTAGGCCCTACAATAGTGTCAGGCGGAGCCCTCTGTGAAAACCCTGAACCCTAACCCTAAACCCGTCGCCTGGCACACTTAAGAGGCCACGGCCATTGGGAGGGAACTGGTTTCTCCCTCTGAAGGACCCGGGTTTTAGGGCTACAGCTATTATGGGTAGGGTTTAGGGTTTAGGATTTAGGGTTTGGGGTTTAGGATTTAAGGGTTAGGATCTACCTGGACCCCAAAAGTATGTAAAATAATGGCCTTTATGGCTGTTCTTATGGGTGTAAGGCTATTATTTCACATCCTTTGGGGGTTTAGGTATTGCTGTTATCACTATCACCATCACTATTACTAGGACTACTCTTATAGATAGGTTTCGGGCATAGGGTTTCGCGGCTTTAGGGCTTAGGTGAATAGCTTTGAAGGATTTCAGGCTCAAGGTTTGAGGTTCAGGGCTAGGGCAGATTCGCTCCAAAAGGTGGCCCTAGATCTGGGTATAGAAAGTTCTTTGTTCTGGGCTTGGGGATAGGGTGAACAGCGCTGAGGGCTTGATAGGTTTGAGGCCAAAACCCTAAACCCTAAACCCTAAACGCTAAACCCTAAACCCTATGTTTTCGGTTCTTGGGTGACGTTGCCCTTGTCAAACGGCTTCGAGCGCGCATGCAGCAACCAATTCATCCCGTGCAGGGCCACAAACTCCTCCCCTGAGAATACACCCGGGGTGAGAATACACCCGGGGTTTAGGGTTTAGGGTTTAGGCGGTTCGGGGTTTAGGGTTTAGGGCCCACCCTCCTAAAATATGACTACCATCCAACTTCATGGATTCTACATTCTTGGTTAGGGCATTCGCCCTTCCAGTAACAGCTACCGCAAGAAGTAGCACGAGTTATAACAGCCCCTTGATCGAATATCCTTTAAGGCCAGTTCCTGCCAGGGGGAATCAGCCCAAAACTAATGCTAGTGATGACAATAACAACAAATCCTGAAAGGCAATATGGATGAAACAGCTTTCATAATGATGATAGCAAGACTACTTTCCTCCTCATTTCATGGTAGTACCACATTGAGGCTGTTACTTACCTGTGTGGGACCTTCGGGATACTGAGCATTATGGGCACCTAGCATTTCGAGGTGCAAGAGGAGACCCCAAACCTCAAACCCTTGAACCTAAGCCCTAATCCCTAAACCCTAACCCCTAAACCCTAATCCCTAAGCCCCAAGGGTTTACCCTAAACCCCAAACCCACAAACCAACTGTTTCGAACGTCTCGTCCTGAAGCCTGGAATTGAGAAACAAAGAATTTGGGGTCAGGATTTAGGATTCAGGGTTTAGGGGTTTAGGGTTTAAGGTTCAGGGGTTGAGGGTTTAAGGTTCAGGGGATTAGGGGTTTAAGGTTAGGGGTTTAGGGGATGAGGGTTTAGTGCTTTGGGGATCTAGTGTTTAGGGGTTGAGGGGTTTGGGGTTTAGGATTCAGGTTTTAGGGGTTTAGGGTTTAGGATTTATAAGGGTTCAGGGTTTAGGGGTTTAGGTTTCAGGGTTTAGGGTGCCCCAAGCCCCAAACACTCTCCCTAAACTCCGTGTGCAATACAGGGGCCCAACAAAAATTGCCAGCATGGCACTTTCCCTTAAAAAGGGGACCTCAATGTAGGCCCCCAAATAATAGATTCCTCAATCTAAGCCACCCCCCCCAAAAAAAATAGTAGACCTAATTTTGGGGAACCCCACATCATGACGAGGCTATTATTCGCAGTCCCCTGCCCAGAGTACAACTTACAGCGAATCTAGGAACAAAATCTTGGGAATTATACTTTTAAGCCCCCGTAGAAACCAGATTCCATTCTATCTTTTCCATCTGATTCTCCACCAGGCTTTTGTGGTACTCTCTCTTCCCCAGAAACGAAGGTTACAAGAGCTTAAGCTTTCTTACAGAGACCCAAAAAAGAAGCCCAAAAAGGCTGAAGTAATTTTTGGCAGGCTTAGGGTTCAGGGTTTAGGGTTTTGGGGTTTAGGGTCTGCCTGAGGCGCTTGTGCACGCTTTTTGAACAGCTCCGCTCCACTTCGGAACCCTTTTGCGGCGGGCCATCTTGTTGACGTCCCATGGATCCGAGTGCTGATGGAGGAAATCTTGCGCTACGAAGGGTTTCAGGGTTAGGGGTGCCGGGTAATTATACCGGCTTTAGGGACCAAGGGGTCCAGAATTTAGGATTCCATAAACCTAGGTGTCAAGGTCAGGGGTTCAGAGTTTAGGGTTCCGGTTTAGGGTGGCCTCCAACATATTCCTCCATCCAGCAGTGATATTCCTGACTAAGCGTGCGGAAAACATTTGCATCTGTATGTTTAGGCTCCCATAGAACAAATCTGTATTTGAACCCTAAAACGGACCGAGTCATTACAGGGCCCACTTCGCTCAGTGTTCGTCCATGTCAGAAAACCAATGGAAAATCGTCCTAGCCTCACTCAGCTTTCGTCCATGTCACAAAAGAAATCGAAGATCGTCGTAGCCTCACAGGTCCGAAGGTTTGTACTGGTGCCACTTATCAGATCTCCTTTCAAGAAGACGTAGCAAGCTTTAGAAATCTCAATCCTGAACTACTCCTGAAGGACGCAGTACAGCTTACTTAGCATTGAAAGTCACAACTACGTATATCTATGAGTATCTATATCTAATTGCCGCTATCCCCTTACGGGGTAGTGAGGAGGAGTAGAAGTAGGCTGATAACCTGATAAGAAATACTTACTAAGTCTCATCAGCCTGTATTTATATACATTCCTCAACAGACTGGAAGAATTGCCAATCGAAAATGAAAACTACCATATTATGGGACGGTAGCCAATATGACCCAAATACAACGATAGTGCCCATTTCATGTCCATTTCCTTTTCCATCTGATTCTCCATGACTGGGGGTGCCTGAACCCCAAACCCTAAGCCCTGCATAACCCTAAGCCACAAACCCCACGTCCTGTTATAACCCTAAACCCTTTTGGGGTTATGCCTGGAACAAAAACAGCCTAGAACTATTTTTCATCATAGACCCGCCACTTTGGGGTGGTCAGTTTAGGGTTTAAGGTTTAAGGTTTGGGGCCGGGAAAAGTTAACCCAAAGTTACCCCAACAACCCATTACATAACTTGCTCTGTTACCGGGGCGAGGGGAACCTCTCCTTCTAGAGTTTAAGGCTAAACCCTAAACTTTAGATCCGAAGCCCTAAACCCCGAACCCTAGATCCTAAACCTTGAACCCTAGGCCCTAAACCCGAAACCCTAAGCCCCAACCCTAGAACCCTAACCCTAAACCCTAAACCCTAAAACCCTAAAGTATGTAAAATAATGGCCCTGAACCCAAAACAACAGCCATACGGGCCATAATCTTACATACTTTGGGGTCCAGGTAGAACCCAACATTCATAATGAAAAAGCTGTCTGCTTCTAAGGCTCCCCAGGCTGAGGCTCAGCTTGCTCCGAAGCGATACCTGAGGCTCAGGGTTCAAATGCATTGGCTTTTAGGGTTTAGGGTTCAATTATACGGGCGCTCGGTGCGAGAGTACGATTTTCGGATGAAAATGTGAGGACGCTCAAAACGTTAGATGGGCTAGGAGTTAGCGAACAATTTTTAGATCTGGTCAAAAATTCTGGGGAAGAAAGGCTTATAAATGGCTCACCCTTTTTTGCTAATACAAAGATTATATCAATAGTGGGCGTTCATGCCAAAATCCTGCTCAGGAAAGCGCTGGCAGCAGTTGTGCTGGAAACTGGATGGGGGGCCTTAGGATTAAGAGTTTAGGTTTTAGGTATAATTCTATTTATCAAAGTATCTAACTGGCAGATCTTTCAAAAGTGCCGACGCGCCCAGGTCTCTACTACATGGGCACCTAGAGGCTGAAAATCTAGATTTACTATTCTCTTTGGTAGGATTTATGGTCTAGGGCTTTTAAGGTTTAAGGCTTCAGGTTTAGGGTTTACGGTTTAGGGTTTTAACATTTTGGAGCTCACGGGGTCCGAGTGTACTTAAATGGTGTGGGAATCAGCTTAATGGTTAGGTATTTTGATTGTGAACCATGAAATCCCCAAAAGACCCAGTATAACCAGACCCACGAACCAAGATGCTAGTTCTCAGAGTATCTGTATCGTGGTCTGGGGTTTGGGGTGTAGGGCTTAAGAGTTTAGGGGCTTAGGACTTTGGGGCTTGGAGGCTTACAGTCGGAGTTTCAGTGGGTCGGGTCATCACAATGGGCTAGGAAAAGGATTCAAACTGTGAGGCTGAAACACTAGTTTTGGGTTCGTTGGGAATTGGGTTTCAAGGTGTGGGTCGTTAGAATGGATCAGTGGCTGACGTTGACTTCTCAGTCCAGACCGTACCCCGGGTAGGGGGGAACTGTTCGAGTTCGAGTTCCCGACCAAGTTTGAAGGGGGGGTGG
>CAJNIZ010006364.1:0-14750 GCA_905231905.1 Symbiodinium pilosum
AATTCTTGACCGGGATGCAGGGCTCAGGGGCTTGTTGGCCAGGTCCCCAGGGGCTTGGGGCCCGGCCCAGCGGCTGAAATGCTGGAGCGAAGACGGGAACCCCGCCTCTCATGGAACTGTACAGCTCCGCCTTCGGAAACCATCCAACGCCCCCCAAGGTCAGCGGATTGGGGGTTATGGGAGCGTGTTGAGACCCGGACCCATGGGCAAGAAGTTAAAAACTTGGCTTGCAGAAGTCAACGCTGAGAGTGGCGGGATCCAGGCCCCAGGGGCCTGTGGGCCAGGTCTCCAGGGGGCTTGGGGCCCGGGCCCCCAGGGCTTGGGGCCCGGCCCACCCCAGGGGCCTGGGGCCTTTTCCCCACAAAAACCACCCAAACAAATTACAAGAGGGTTTTCACCCTCTCCGCCTTCGGCAACCAAGGTCGGCGGACCCTAAGCCCCAAAACCCTACACCCTAAACCCCAAACTTTAAACCATGAACCCCAAAATCCTACTTGACCCCTGCGTTGCACCTGGGCCCTGAGGGCCCAGGCTTGGAGGGGCAGCTTGAGGGAACCAAAAGACCAAGGAGAAGGCTTATAGGCTTTAGGGGTGAACGACGTAGGGTTTTAGGGTTTTAGAGTGGAGGGTTTAGGTTTTAGGGGTGAAGGACGTAGGGTTTTAGGGGTGAAGGGCGTAGGGCTTTAGGGTTTTAGGGTGGAGGGTTGTAGGGTTCTAGGGTGAAGGGTTTAGAGTTTGGGCCTTTGGGGTGAAGGGTTCAATGCCCTCCCCAAAACATGGTGAATGGAATGGAGGCATGTGGGTGGCTGTCATAATTACGGTCCCTTGTTGGGTACCCTAAACATTAGGTGCCGTATTATAATAAGGATCCAAAAGGGCGCCATAATTTTGACAACCGCTCATGTAAAAATGAGATGGAAAGCCGGGGTTGTTCAGGGCTAAGGTTTGGTTATAGGGAATGAAGTGTTGATTGGATAGACGGGTAATCGTCAGGGGGTATGTGCTCATGCGTGAGCTATGGTATTTTACCTACATGGGGGTGACCCCAATTTAGATCCCCATACACTGTGATCCTTTTATGTAAAGACCCCTCAAAAGGGTACCCCTAATCCTGAGAAGCCCCATATCCCCAAGCTGTGTAAAGACCCCCCAAAAAGGTACCCGTAATGATGGGAAGCCCCATATCCCCAAAAAAGTTCTTCATGACTCCAAAAATCCTCACCTCGCATTTGCCCGTGTGAGCTCTTCATGCTACGTGACCTAAACCGGAAAAATCCAAAGCCCTAAATCCCAATTCCTGAAATCCTAAACTTTCAATGCCAAGCTATAAACCTCACACTTTTTCAAGGTAACTCCTGGATCTTCTGGCTTCCCGTTCCTAACCACCACGAATCATACCCATACATATCCCCACATGCCTGATCCTTTAAGGGGACATTTGCGGTATATAGACATCTATAGATGTATGTAGACGTCTAGGACTTTAGGGATATTATCCTCAATAATGAAGAAGAGATGGGGGTTATGTAGCGTGAGGGCTTCCACAAAATGTAACCCCAAAACCGTAAACCCTAAACCTCTTCTCGGGGAACCTTTGAATCTGGATTGGGTGTTGGTCGGGGGTTCATTATTTGGGACGGTTGAGGGATTACAGAGTTCTAAAAACTAAGCCCTGGACCCGAACCCCCCTGAACCCCTAAACCTTGAACCCTACAACATCAACCTTGAAACCTAAAACCCTAACCCAAGAACTTAAATCCTCAACCCTAAACCGTCAAGTCCAAACCCTAAACCTTTTAAAGGCTTCAATTTGGTTCCCTCTGCAGCTTTGACTCGGAAAACTCCCTGCAAAGCTGGTACGCGCTTGTCTATACCGGTGGTAGAGCTTGAGCAGTCTAGTTCGCGAGAATTAGGCTTTAGGGTTCAGGGCTTAGGAGGTTAGCTGAACCTTCTTGGGTTGTCGAAAGTTTGGGCAAATGGGGTCACCCGACCCGAATCCTAAACCCCAAGCCTGAAACCCTAAACCCAATTTGAAGGGTGGTCCCTGAATGAGCACCCCAAAGGGCCCGTCTTCTGCCTTGTTAGATGGCTTAGGTTCGGGTTTAGGGTTCCCATACGAGTGGAATTGCAAGCACACCAAGAAACAACTAGTAGGGACAAATAGAGCTTCTTCATAGCCCCAAGTATCACTACGTAACAAAGGTCAAGTGATGTGAAACCCGAAAGATTACCAATCTTATAAGCTAATCATACCAGCTCTTATTCTCATCCTAAACCATGAACCCTATTCGATCATGACACGCTTTTCGTCTGTGTGGCCATGTGAAAGCACATGCAGCCAATGTCAAAGCGCCTTTCGATGGAATGCGGTCCAATGCTGGACCAAAATAGTCTAAACTCATAAACGCGGTTATATAAGGAATTATATAACCTCTTCGTTTGGGATTTAAGATTCCGGGTTTAGGGTCTAAACTCTTTCAAGGGGAGTACATACAGGACCATTATAGGAGTGATGAAGCGGGATATTAGGATTTTAGACTATAGCTCAGATGAGTAAAACATACTGGGGGCTCGTAGGGAATCAGGGAATACAATCCCGATATATAATCCCCACGGTATATTCCCTCATTACTTGTACTCTGCTAACCTCCAGTAAGTTAATTTATTTGGGGGTAATATAGTCACCAATATAGATACACTCTGTCCCCCTTCTGGGTGTAACCCTCTATGATTTATTAGCAGAATGCAATTATACTTGGTTTAAGCACCAAAGCAACGCGGAACATGTTTCATCAGGGAGCTCCAGCTCCATAGCCGTTATACCTGTTATGCTATTACTAGGTGGTCTCTAACGGGTCTAGGGTTTAGGGTGCCTCCTGAACCCTGCACACCTGCCCTTTCTGTCCCTTCAGAACCTTTACTTTTCCGACCATTTTTATGATTGCGTTTATCGTCACGAGTCGTCTCAAGCCTCAGCCCTAAACCCAAACCCTAAGCCTTCTAACCATAATTTCCCGTGAGGGCTGCAGTCCATCAAAGAAGGCGCGAACTTAGCTTGTCAGAGTCCCTTAAGTTTGACTTTTGCCAAGGAGGGGGGTATGTCTGGTTGTGGATGTTAGGGCTCTAAGGTGTGGAGGGTTTAGGGCCTAGAGTTTTCAGCATTTTGGACTTAGTCAGTCAGGGTGTAGGCATTGTGTTTTTAGTGTTGAAGCCACTGGGGCTAAAGGTTTCGTGAGAAGAGGCCGTGCAGTAAATTCAGTTGAGTTTGGAAAGGGGTGTAGGGTTGAGATGTAAGTCTAAGGTTAAGGTAACCCAAAAGCCCAATAATACCCGTTGATCAAAAAACAACCCAAATCAGATAAGGGACCCTAACGTCATTTAAGTTGAGAATCAAAGGGTATTGGGCTACTTGGGCACTTGGAAGTTCACCCAAAACCCTAAACACCCCAAAATTAGATCTATGCCCAGTGCCCCGCTCGAAACTACCACGGGACTCCTGGAGCTTCCTATGAGTAGGGTTTAGGGTTTTTTCAAAGAAGCCCATTCTTAAGTTTAGGGAAATCTTTTGGATGAAGAACCCTCGGACCACAGACCCCAAGCCCTAAACAGGACAAGGGTATTACGTTATTGGGGTTATATTGGGGTCATATAGGGATAATGGAAAATAGAATGCAAACTACCATTTCGGATTTAGGGTGTAGGGTGTAGGGTATAGTATAGGGTTTAGGGCTCCGCCGGAGTTTGGGTGAGTCCTCTTGACTTACAGCTTCTTTGTGGCTTTCTTAAATTGAAGTCTTTCTGGAACCTTAGAAATCATGAATCTTATTATATCCCCTTTACAAGTACGTAGGCTTCTCCCCAGACCCCAACCCTAAACCCTAAACCCCACAAAGCAGTTTCCATGTTATGTTCCACTATCCCCATATAACCCCCCCAAACCCTAGACCCTAAACCTTAAACCCTAAATCTCAATATAACCCCAACATGTAACCCCAATATAAACCCAATTAACTACCCTATAGTCCTAGTTTCCATTTCATGTTCCATTTTCTTTTCCATTTGATTCTCCATTATAGGGGGATAATAACCCTATATAACCCCAAGGCCTGAGCCCTAAATAGTAGTTATAACCCCAATATAACCCTAAACCTTAACCCTAAACTTCAATATAATCTCAGTATAACCCCAATGTAGCAACGCGCGCGGGACTCAGAGATGGTACAACACGTACGACCTCCAGTTGTCCGAGTCGCGACCCTGCGGGAAAGCACATCTTTGGGACAGGATTTAGGGTTTAGGGTTGAGGCTCTAGAGCTTAAGGGGTTTTGAGGGATTTGAGCTTGGGATTTAGGATTGGTTTTAGGGGGTTTAGGGATGAATTTCTAGAGTTTTAAGGGTTTTGAGGAAGTTGGGCTTAGGATTTAGGCTACCGAGAATTTCAGAGAGATGTACGGCTATCTGGGGGCATATGGGACTCTGTAGGGTTAGCAACGGCAAGCCTTTGGTTCAAAGTGAGTAGTAGGGTTAAGGGTTTTAGGTGTACATATCCTTTGGGATCCAAAAGCATGTGCTATCTATAGACTTTGGCGTCCAAAGTTGCTTATGGCTTGAAGGGAGTTACCCGGATACGTAACCTAGGGCTGTAGCCGGCTTTTTTTGCTTGGAAGTGAATTCTGGGAAACTACGAGGATCTAGAGTTTGAGGGTTGGGGGTTCCTGCTTTGAGCTAGAGGATTTGTGTTTAGGGTTCGGCGATTTGGGTAAGTGTGGTTATTCGGGTTCAGTGTGCACTGAGGACCAGGATTTGGGTTGTTGGCTTTAGGTTGTTTCCATCATTTACCATCGGGCCACAGCAAGCGCGTGCACATGAGATTCCTGTGCTCAGGATAATTACGCAGCTTCGTTTTCAAAATGAGGAGCCCTTAGGGTCCCTAGGTATATAAACATACTACCAATGGTTTGTTGGGGTCTTAAACACTGAGCCCCAAACAGCTACAAGGACTCTTGAGAGCTGCCATTGTTCTCATATGGCCACGCTGCAGGATACCAGAAAACACAGCCGAATTCCAGGATCCTTCAGTTTGCGCCCTCCTTGACCCTACGCACAACTTTTGCGAAGCCTATTTCGCAAATGGTCGCAAGACAAGAATCTTCCGAACAACCCTCATCTATACAAAAGAACATATGCATGGTATATGCATGTCTATTTATATATAACACACGTGTTCGGACAAAGGAAAATTACGGCATAGGGGTCCCCTTTCAGGCGTGTATTGGGGTTGTGATGAGACACTCCCAGAACCTAGACCCTAAACCCTAAACCCAACGTACCCTCATACAGGAACCCCTGATCTTTCATTTTCCTATGAAGCCCTCATAATCCCTAAGCCCTAAACCGTACCGTGTACCCGGCCGGTATCACAGCAAGGGCGGCTCGAACAAAGACAGGGATTTCGCAGTCGCCCCGGCAAATACCACAGAGGAGGCTGGGCTAAGACACGGTTTACAGGGTGTAGGCCCTGAACCTAAGACCCCTAAATCCTAAAGCCCAAACACCCTAAACCGCATGGTAGGGTTTCAGGTTCATAGCCTCTAAATGGGTTATCGGGGGGTACATCTACCTTATAGCTCTAAGCCCTTAGGACCCCATGTAGGCATTATTTGCAGATCTAAAGCCCCAAAAAAGCTGCTGTAAAATCCCCACATCATCCTGGTCTCCATTTGATTGTCCAAGTTCTTTCTATTTGGTTCTCTATTGTTCTACCCTAGACCCTGATCCCTAAACCCTGTGTCCCTCGGGTATATAGGGTCAGTTTGGGGTTGAGGGGTTGAGGTCGACCCTAAACCCTATAAACCCTAAACCCTTAAGGGCGCGGCCGCGAGATTCTCCAGTTCAGGCGACTAGGAGTTTAGGGCTCATACAAGTTACATAGCCCCTCTATAACCTCAAAGTCACCCCTCAATCACAATCCACTGTTTGAAGGCGCCAGTAAAACAGTCTTAACCCTTATTTAAATCTCAACTAATCAGAAAGGCCCGTTTCAACCAATACATCACCCTCAAAGGGACCCTCGACAACCCCTACATATCCCTAAGCCCTACAGTACACCCCAAAACCCCAAGCACCAAGCCGTAGACCCTGAACCCTAAACCCTAAAGCGTAAACCCTGAACTCAACTTTTGGGTAAGTCAGCACTAAGTTCTGTCCAGGGGGCCCTTGGGCCATGGCCGGTCGAGGACGCAAGCTTGGCTTGGGGTTTAGGGTTGGGAGTGTACGGGTTGAGGGTTTAGGGTTCAGGGGTTGAGGGTTTACGGGTTTGAGAGTTTAGGGTTGCGGTGAAGAGATCAGATTTAGGGTTTAGGGTTGTGGCTTAGGTATAGGGTTAAGCTTCAGAGTTCAAGGTTCAGGGTTAAGGCTAAGGGTTTAGGGTTAAGGTTTAGAGATTTAGGGTTTCAAGGTTCAGGCTTAGGTTTAGGGTTAAGGTTCAGAGTTGATTGTTAAGCTTTAGGGTGTACACCTAGGGTGAAGGTTTAGGGTTTAGAGGCTGGGGTTCCAAAAGCCGGGTTCTTTTCAAAGGGGTTCGAGTGGCTTCTCCCCCCCCTACAGGCGTTACTGAGAGCTTAGGGATCAAAACAGGAATCAGCCGTCATTTTTTTGGTGTCCCTCTAATCAGGTAAAGAGCTTCCAGCTCTAGGGCCAAGCCCTAAACCCAAACCCTAAACCTAGGGTTTAGGGTTGAGGGTGTAAGGCCTATAGGGTCCCCGAGCATGTTCACGAAGTTGCGGAGTAAGTATTAGTCTGCTTTAAAGGTAGCCAGACGGCATAGGTTTTTTAGCGCCTTTATGGAGGGATATAAGCATGAACCTTAAACCCTGGGGGTTGGGTTTCTGTGGATGTCACGTATCATTTCAGTAGGGATCAGCGCATGGCGGAACTTCAGTGCACCAGAGGCATACTTGCGCCTACCATTTGGCTATGGGGTTTAGTGTCTAGGGCCACGCTCACCTTGCTTGTCATGACGAAGGTTAATCAGCAGAACGGCGTTGATCACATAGGGGAGTACTACCGGCTGGGATACTTGGAGTTTAGACCAAATGCGCGCTTCTACTTGCAGGTTTGGAGTAAAACTTTTGGATTCAGGTACAAATTGTGAGGTGGGGCTGGCTAAACCAACCCTAAACTCTGAATACTTGATACGTTAGGTGGACCCCCCCACCCAGTAATAGTGACTATAAGGGATACTAGGGATCATATTAGGGTCTTCTTATATTCCCAGTATACGACTTTTACAAGGTGGGTGGTCCTCCTAATCTATAATAGTCTCCTATAATGACCATGTTCGATGTCATTGTGCCTATGTAATATACCTACCTAGCACGAAAACCCCGAGCCCGTGAAACGTTTTCCCCGGAACGATTTAGGGTTCGGGGTGTAGGTTCCAGACAACGAATGCCAGAAAACTGAATCTTACTGTGACTGTACTATGCGGGTTACTATTACACTTATTGCTTCCACTTCATGTGCTGTTTTCTTACAGTACAATAACTACTTCCTACGCCTAAGCCCTGTAAACTTAACACTTCAGCTGTGTTGGTTATTATTATTTCTGATTCTCAAACACTACCATAAAGGCCATAAGCCCTAAACCTTATTCTTATTAGGTACTCTAATCCCCAATATGATTATACCACTTCCCATTTCTTGTTCTTTTTCCATTTGGTCCTTCATTATTCGGGGGTATAGTATCCTTAGCCCGAAACCCTAAACCTTGAACCCTAAACCCTTCCCCAGGGATATTCCCCTAAACCCTAAACCTTGAACCCTAAACCCTTCCCCAGGGTTATTCCCCTAAACCCTAAACCCTAAACCCTTCCCCAGGGTTATTCCCCTAAACCATAAACCCTAAGCCCTAAGCCCTAAACCCTAAACCGATCCCCAGGGTCGTTCCTGGTAACTACAGAGCCCCCAAGGATGGCTGATCGCCAGCTGCATCCTCGGCAGGCACCTACGGGCTGAGCAGAAACATCAAGAAATGGGTGGTTATATAGGGTTATTATCCCCCTATAATGGAGAATCAAATGGAAAAGAAAATGGAAAATGAAATGGAAACTGGGGCTATAGGGTAGTTTATGTAGGGGTATATATAGGGGTTGTATAGGGATAATGGAAAAGAAAATAGAAACTACTGGGATTATAGGGATTCTATAAGGATTATGGGGTATATATTGGGGTTATATAGAGGAAAGTAGAAGCTACTATTTAGGGATTAAAGATTTAGGCTTTAAAGTTTTGGGGTTTGTGTTTTTGGGTGTTAGGGCTTAAGGATCCAGGGGTTCGTGTGGAGGGTTTTAAGCTTTGGGTTCTAGGGTCTCGGCTGTAAGGTTTAGGCTCTGGGCTTCAGGGTTGAGGCTGTAGGCTTTAGGCTCCACGGCAACTCCAGGGTTAAGGGTTTGGGCATTAGGGTTTAGGGTTTTAGGCTGTGAGGTTTAGGCTTTAGGGTTTAGGGTTTAGGCTTTAGGGTCTAGGCGGTCTAGGGCAATTATCCGCTTTTGTCCCCTAGTTAGTTTTGTTACAACGTACCCCAAAAGCGCACCTACGGGTAGGCTGTCCTTGCTTGCGACTGGTTTAGGGTTTTGTCTTGGGGTTGTGTAGGTTGCAGCTTGGCTTGTGGACTTCTAGCTATTCCGGATTTAGCGGCTAGTTAATGATGGGGTGCCCGTACGAGGGCCGTTAGGGGCATATATAGAGAGTTTTCTCAGAACTAGGGTTCCCCTTGCACATGCCAGTCTAGAGCGAGCGAGCCGAGCGAGCGAGAGAGAGAGAGAGAGAGAGAGAGAGAGGGAGAGAGAGGGGTACAGGTATACATACCAAATCACCAAATCATATCACACGCAGGCTGGGAATGCTCATTATATTAATGAGAGGGAGAGGGGTACGTATTGTTCGGGAAGCTGCCTCTGCACTCAACACTATTCCTAAGGAACGCGAAAGAAGCAACACAAAAACAAACCCTATGTCAATCACGTTGTACCATCCGTCTTCACAACATGTGCCGGTTTAAAGGTTCAGGCGGTTTCAGGTTGACTGGGGCCCATACATGTTTCCGTTCAAGCTTCGGCACCTCTTAATGCCGTGCTCGGGCTTGAGTTTGTTTGGTCTTAGCGCCCCATTGAAGCTTACACAAAATAAGGGGAACGTTGAGGAGAACATGGAAACTACTCTAAATTTCAGGGTAGAGGATGCTCCACGTAAGATTGAAGGCTCAGGGGAGGCTCCAGGGAGGTTTGGAAATTCGAGCCCTTATGTAAGGATCTTCATATTGGCCAAGGATTCCCATGAACAACCTTCTATCCAAAATCTACTGTGTGGCTGGAAGACAGCTGTCGCTGTTCCTGCTCTGACTGCACTTTGTACACGCACCTTTGAAGTGGCTGGTCGTTGAATCGTGTAATGCCCGGACAAACGTTGGGTGAGTGCCTGGTGGACGGTTTGGTTCGCAAAGGCTTCAAAGACGCCTTGGCCGACCCCGAGGGTTGCAAGCAGAGGTTCGCCATCCTTTGCGGATCTTTATTGATGGGTTGAATGAATGGCACAAGGGCAAGGCAGCGGGACAGCCTTTGACGTCAACCATGGGCTCATTGCCTACCCATTCTGTGCTGATTGATTTGGGCTGCTCATTGGGTGAGATTGCCAGCGCACTGACTGATTCCTGCTACACATTTGGCTGACATTGCTTGAGGCACATTTTCGTGCCGCCCATGATAGCTTTGGAAGAGATCAGTACCATGATGATGGTGAATCTTGATGTCAGGAACTATGTGAAACAGCTTAGAATTGCTTCAGCTCTCGGGAAGTATGTCATTACAACGTTCCTAAAGTAGGAAACAAGGTTTAGGGTCTAAAGTTGTCATGGCCTACCTAAGTAGAACTTGGAACCCTAAACCCTAAACCGAATTTGGTTGAGGCTTCTCAGTGCATCAAATCCAGGACGGCCCCGGTTTGTGTACCTCTAAACCCCAAAACTCCAAACCCCTAAAGTACTAAACCCCCAAAACCCTAAACACCTAAAACCCTAAAATCCTCAACCCCTAGACCCCTAAACCTTAAATCCTTGAATAGTAGCTTCCATCTTATTTTCATTTATCCCAACATAACCCCAACATAATGCTACATAATCCTAAAATCCGAAACCCCCCAAAACCTAACCTTATAGAACCCCAATATACACCCTATCCTCCCTAAATAACGCAAATTATAGTAGATTACATTTTCTTTCCCACTATTCCCTAGAAGCTCTGGATCTGAAGGCTGAGTGAAGGCTTCTACCTCCCCGGCCTCTCCCCGGTCGAGTATCAGCAAGATGTTGGAAGCTCAGGGGTCAAGGTTGCTTTAAGGCTTTGGGGTTCAGAGTTTTAGCTTCTACGGCTTGAAGGTTCAATCCTTAGTGTTGCTGTGGTGCAGCGAATCCCAATTTGAGATGGCGAAGGTATCTTGAACCCACGGCCCCTGTTCTGGCAGCCGGTGAGGTGGAGACGGTTTAGGGTTTGGGGTTTGGGGTTCAGGGTGTAGGGTTCAGGGGCTGATGCTGTTGTTGATCGTGTGAGTGACGCAGAGGTTGAAGTGATTGCCCCAGGCCCCACCAGAGCAGAGCTGCTGAAGACAGCCGTCGAGGGAGCATTGAAGATGTATGTTTCCTTTGTCAACTATGACGGAGACGATGTGCAGAAGCTTTCTCATAAGATCTGCGATCACAAAGTCTCCCTGCTCCCGACACAGCAGAGCCGGAAGCACATGATTCACTATGATTTTCAGAAAGAGCAGGAGACTTCAGGGTTTTAGGGTTTAGAGTTAGCACCCTGAATAGCGGAGAACCAAAACGCAAGAAAATGGAACCTGAGGTTATACCCGATTTGCAAGCTTGAGGGTCGGGTAGAGAAGAACCCAACTTATAAACAGGGAATATCCTATAGTCTCTCATATGGATAACACAAGTATTTCGTAAGATGCCTACGTAGGGTCAGGGGGCCGGGGTTGTCCCGAATACGTCAGATGGGGTTCTCGCTTTTCCTTACATTAAACCTGCATGGACCCCAGAAGAGGCCTTCTAAAAGCTGTTCTTCCTGTATAACCCCTTACACAACTCTTATATGATCCTTCTCCCCCTAAACAACCCCAGTGTAACCCTCATATGAGTCCTCTTCATCGCTTCTACAGCCCCTTCTTGTTGGTAATATCCTAACATGTAGACGGCACGGGGTCCGACTTTGATTGGGGTTGGGTACTGGTCGGGGAACCTCCAGCGTGGAGTCGGGGGGATTGCGTTGGGATCCATGTGAAAAGGTCATGTAGGTGCTCTTCTTTGTCCGGGGACTTAAACCCCAAACCCTAAGCCCTAAACCCTAGGCCGAAATGCCATTATCCCACATGCCGGGGATCCAGGCTGATCCAGGTGCAGGACTTTCCTCTTAAAGCGTTCAAGAACGGTTTGGTGAGGCTTGGGGCTCAGAGTTCAGAGTTCAAGGTTTGGGGCGTAAAGCCTAAGCCGTCCGGAGGCTAAATATCAAATGCTAGGCCCTAAACCTGATTTTGTTTGACCTTGCTACCTGGGTCTCCTAAACCCCAAAGCGCTAAACCTTGCGCAATGATATCAATTCCTCTAAAATTTGGCTTCCTTAATCTGAAGCTTTGGACCTTAAGCTTCAAACCCTAATTGGGTATCCCTTCGTCAGGGCCTCCCTAACAATTTCGCGAGGCTTGTACCCTAAAGCCTCACCTAACCTCAACCCAACGCCTCCTACACAGCTAGCATGATCTGAACTTTTCCGTCTCCTATATTGGGGTAAATCAACTAGCAAGATAATAGCAAACCCGAGGCACTAAAACCCTCAACCCTAAAGCTGACAAAGCTTACTCTAAACTTTAAATTAAACCCTTTACTCAAATCGTAGTTTCAATTCTCTTTGCCATCATCCCTATATATCCCCTATATAACCCCATATACCCCCTATATACCCCTATTTAACCCCTATATAACCTTGTGTAGCCTCTAGGATTCCAGCTAAACGAGGCTCCGGTCGACATGAAGGTCAACAAGCTGACCTCTGCCCGGGGCTCTTTTGACTAGTGCTTTACGGTTTTAGGGTTTAGGGTTCAAGGTTTCGGGTTCTGGGTTTAAGGTCTCGGATTTTAGGGTTCAGGGCTTAGGGTCTAGGGTCAAGCGCTAAGCCTGAAACCCGAAAGCCCAGCCCACAGAGAAGTACGAAGCAGCTGCATCCTTCCCTAAGGGTCCAGGGCCCCAAATAATAGGGTTTTAGGGCCCAAATACCATTAATATATTATAGTATTTGGGCCCAAAAACCCTGTTATTTGGGTCCTTGGACCCTTATATAGTCCCCATATATCCGTATATCCCCCTATAGCCCCCTTTAAAGGGACCCAATTATTTGGGTCCTTGGACCCTTTAGGGATTCCAACTTCGGCATCACGTTGCCGGCCCTTGGCGCGGGAGCTCCTGAGCCAAGTGGCGGCGGGTATAGGGATGATATTGGGGTAATTTAGGGTTTAGGGTTTAGGGTTTAGGGTATAATGGAAAAGAAAATGGAAACTACTAAAAAGGGTTATATAGGGTATATATTGGGATTATATTGGGGTAATGGAAAAGAAAATGGAAACTACTAAAATGGGTTATATAAGGTATATCTTGGGATGATATTGGGATAATGGAAAAGAAAATGGAAACTACTAAAATGGGTTATATAGGGTATATCTTGGGATTATATTGGGATAATGGAAAAGAATATGGAAACTACTAAAATGGGTTACATAGGGTATATCTTGGGATTATATTGGGATGATGGAAAAGAAAATGGAAACTACTAAAACAATGGTTATATAGGGTATATCTTGGGATTATATTGGGATACTGGAAAAGAAAATGGAAACTACTAAAATGGGTTATATAGGGTATATATATTGGGATTATTTTGGGATAATGGAAAAGAAAATGGAAACTACTATAATGGGTTTAGATTGATCGACCTTTCCCCCAACGGCCTCGACTTCACGCTTGCTGCTGACGAAAGCCGAATCTTGAGCCTGGTGCTGGATCTCCACAGCAGATTCCAGTTGGGAAATTCCTTTCCGGTTTCTAGGGTTTAGGGTGGAGGAGGCTATACAAAGTTGGGCCACTGGGTTTCGGGTGCAGGAATCTAGGTTTTAGGGTTCAGAATTCAGGGTCTAGGTTTGAAGGGCTCCAGGCGTCTAGATGGCCGCTACAGGCTTTATAGGGCCTATGTAGGGACTGTTACAGCTTGGGGCTGGGTATGTAGCATGGAAGAACCCAAGCTCTAGCCCTTGCTCAGATCTCTTTCTCCTGGTGCCTCAGGTTCTAGGCATAGAAATATTAAGGCTCAAGACAGGGCGTTTAGTAAGAACTGTTTCTGTATATTGGCGCAAATCCTATCTGGTGCGTCTCTCTAACCCCAAACCCTAAACCTAAACCTTCAATCGCGTGGCCAACTTGCCACGTACTTCCGCTTAGTGAGGGAAGCCAGACTTAGGGTCAGAGTTCAAACAGTGGCTGTGCAAGCAGGAATTGAACATGACCTCAGACCATCATGAGCCTAAGAGGAGCCGGTTGCATAAGTGGCAGGGAAACAGTTGGGGTTTAGGCTTCGGATTTTGAAGTTTAGGGCTTAGGGTTTAGGACTTTGGAGTTTAGGGTTTAAGGTTTGAGGTTTGGGGTTCACAGTTTAGGAATTAAGGGTTAGGGGTTGGAGTTTAGGGTTTAGGGCTTCTCGGTAAGACCATCATTATTTTTTTTTGCAGTCCCAGATTTCCTCTAAACGAGTTTGTCCTTAAGAAGGGTGCAGTTTAGAATCCTAGGTTGATAGGGATCCTAGTAGGGTATGAACAGACTAGGGCTCCTTTAAAGGGGTTATGGGGGGTTATATAGGATCCCTTTAAACGGGTTATAGGTATTATTTCGGGCTCCTCTAAACGGATGACATGGGGGGTTCCCCAAAGTGTGGGGGGGGACCTCTATGGGGGTCTATACTAGAGTCCCCGTATTTGAGGATACTACCACATGATTCAGGGTTTGGGGTAGAGGCCCATTCAATTTCGATAGGTCCACTTTGAAGGGAGCACATAAGGGTATATCAAGATGAATAGGGTTATACAGAGCATATGGACCGACATGAATCGAATGGAGCATAAGATGGAAACTGGCATCGTAGACCGGGTTCTATAGGGAATGCAATGTAGGAGCCTAGATAATCAAAGTCGTATCTGGGGGGTGCATTTTATGGCAACACGCGGGATAAGAGGGGATCATATTCCTTACATAGCCCGTATAGTCTCCTAAAAACAGCCGGTTAGCATCTCATGTTCCGAGTGTTGTCAAGGAGCGGAGCGGAGTGATTGTTCCTTCACTTAGACGCTTTGTAAGTCCACCCGTGTGGACGGGCCTAAGGGGTTAAGCTCTTGAAAAGTTTGTTGAAGTTCTGCGTGTCTTGATCTGCATTGTTTCTGCGTGTCCTGATCAGCGTTGTTCAACTTGCGTGTGCCATGCCGCATCACATTGCTTGTGTGTGTCAGAACGATGTGTGCGTGTGCTCAAGCAAGCTACATGCAAGAAGAAGGCAGAGCATGCGCTCGTGTGATAGCATGTGTAAGACTGCAGGCCTGCTAGACGCAAGCTTTTTGGCTTAAGAAAAATTTTCTGGTGCCCGCCCACCCGCCCGGGGTGA
>CAJNIZ010006365.1:0-17828 GCA_905231905.1 Symbiodinium pilosum
GGATATTTTTTGGGATGTGTTGAGCCTAAATCCTGAACCTCTGGGACCCTAGGGTTTAGGGCTTAGGGTTAGGGGTTTAGGGCTTAGGGTTAAGGGTTTTAGGGTTTTAGGGTTTCGGGTTTAGGGTTGACCCTACTTATACAATGATACAACACTGCGGGGATTTTGTTATTCAGGGGGTGGGGGAGTTTAACCACAAACCCTATACCCTAAACACTAGGGTTATCAGTAGGGGGAGGGGATTACGGCTACAAGTACCCTAAACCCTAAGCCTCGAAAGCTCAACTGGGCTCCACTTCAAGCTCAAAGATGGTTTTCGTATTTGAGCCATAATCTAAACTCCTTAAAGGGGTTTATACAGGGGATTCTATAGGGATTTCTATGGGGGTTATTTAGGGGGGATACCAGGAGTTTAGACTATAGCTCATATGTCCTTATGTTTAGGGTTTAGGCCTTAGGCTTGAGGGTTTAGGATTTAGGGTTTAGGGTCTTGCGTTATATGTCTGTATACAGGTCTCCTGTGTGTTCCTTCAGGGCCTTCTACGGAGCTAACAACATTTGAGGCGGAAACCCTAAACCCCAAACCCAAAATTTCTTTCTATAAGTTCAGCCACAGCTGTCAACGTTGTTGGTTCGGCATTGCCCGTCTATTAGCATATATTTGACCTTGATGGGTTTGTGTCTGTAATTTCTCCTTTACACAAGAGCTCCACAGTCCCCCTGCAATCAGTGTAGAGCTTGGCATCCGTCTTTAGAGAGCCCATGAAGCCGTTTAGCGAAGCTACATAGCACCCGATGTCGGCGCACTGTTGCGTGCAGAAGCCAGCTTTGACATTGCTATTTCAACGTAACGCTCGGGACACCCTTAAAGGTGAACGTGCCCCTTTTTTTTCGGAAAGCTTCACCCAAAACTCTAAACCATAACATGAAGAAGCCAGCTGAGGCCAAGACCTTTGACCGTATCTTTGAGAAGTCCATGGTGGACTACCAATACAACTTTGCTGGGCTTCTTGGTCTTTTTAAAATGGAGTTTCCTACTACCCCGCGCTATACTCGGCTCCCTCTCATTTACCCTTCGTTAGGGAGGAACCCAAATGGCTTGGTCAAGGGAACCCATAAGATAAAGGTTTAGGGAGGGCTGGTGGAAGAGGGAGTAGGCTTCAAGGTCAGCGTTTAAGGCTTAGGGTTCAGGGTTGAAGGTTTAGGGCTTCGGTTTAAGGCTTGGATTTAGGGTTTAAGGTTTAGGGTTTTTCAGTGTAGGGTTTAGGATGTAAGCAGCATGGTGTTGGCTTAGACCGAGGCTCAAGCTCTGGGGGTACATCGAAGAAGTCTAGGGATGAGGCACCCTAAGGGTCCAAGGACCCAAATAATAGGGCTTCAGGGCCCAAATACTGTACTGTACTAGTAATGCTATTTGGGACCTAAAACCCTGTTATTTGGGTCCTCTAGGGGCAGGGACACCCATGATGGGAGCCACATTCTGGGATGTTCAGCGTTGATGGGTTAGGAGCTTTAGGCCGCGCAATTTAGGGTTTAGGGTGTAAGGGTTTATGGGTGAAGAGAGCGAGGTGTGGGTTTCGGAGTCTTAGGGTACAGGTGTGTAGAGTTTATGGAGAACCTTAAGCCCTAAACACTGGGCCCAGAATACCCTATGCCCTAAACCTTTAACCCGAAATACCCAACTCAAGTTGTTGCGAGGCTCCAGCGGTGGAACATACCAACCTCATAAGGTTTACGGGCTGAACTACAACCAAATTCGCAGTGCCCCTGTAGACCCCCAAAAATTCATCCTTAGTATGGGAACCCAAGAATGGTACCCCTAAAGCCAAAACCCCTAATTTCAGGAAACCTGCCATTTCAAAATGTTCCCCGGAAGACGCATCATCATTTCCTGCAATCCCTGAAGTTCGGAAGCACACTGTATGCTTTAGCGTTTAGGGGTTTAGGGATTAGGTTTTTTGAGACATTCCTTGGACATGCCATTGCGCTTTTGTCTCTGGTCTCTGGCTCTATGTAGGGATTTCTCAGAATTCGGTGTATAATTTATTTTCTGGCCGTCAGAATAAGGATCAGAGTACTTCGCGGTTTACATTATTCGGATTTCCGAATCTCCCTACTTATAGAAACTGCCATATCAACCCTCCATTCCCCTTCAAGCTACACACCTCAGATATAACCCTAAACCCTAATCCCTAAACCCTAAGTCGCAATCCCTAAACCCTACCCTCATAGTGAGATCCCACACCCTGGCCCCCAAAGCCCAAACCTTCCCCCAGAAAGCCCTAAGTAGTCCTAGGAGCCTCAGGGTAGATCCTGAACCCTAATCCCTAAACCCTAATAGCCCTAGGAGCCTCAGGCAACAGGGCTTCCCTTTCAACGCCCTAAACCCCAAACTACCTCTAACCCCTGAACCTAGGCCCTCAAACAGCCTGAAACCCTAAACCTGAAGGGTCAAGGGTTCAGTGTTTAGGGATGCAGTAGCTTCTGTTTTCGTCCATTCCCTAGAAGCCGCCGCCCCCATAAGCCCTGCAAACCCTAAACTTTAGGGTTTAGGGTTTAGGGTGTTACCATAAACCCTAAACCCTACAATACTGAGGTTTGTCCTTCAGATGAGACACGAGCATGCCGTTCCTCCGGCGCCTCGCTGAATTAAGGCATCCTTGTAGGGGCTCTGTGGGGCCCAGAATGTTGGATTCCGATTAGTGTGGGGTCCCCTAATTCTGCGAAGCTTCGCCGAAATTATTCAGCACCCCCTAGGTTCGTTTGGGGTCCCTTAATTGTGCGAAGTTGCTGGGCCAAAAATAATTCTGAGCATAAGTGATTGGAATAAATAAGCCTAATTTGTTTCGAAAAGCATGGCAGGTAGTAAGTATCTAGTTTAGGGTCCTAATCCAAGCTGCCCTTTGTTACTTAGACTAGAATGGGCTATTAGACCCTAAAATTCCCTATCCCTAAACCCTAAACCCTAAACCCTATTAGGTACCCTTAAGGTCTAATAGCCCATAGTGGAACCCCTAGTCCAGAGCTTCCAGGACCTCAAGTTTCCAGAATTTCAAATCGCGGAACTCCGGACTTTGAGGTTCCCAGCCAGGTCCAAATAGGGTTCAGGGTTTAGGGTTCAGGGTTTAGGTCCAAAACTATTGATTTCTTATGAGACCGTTTATTCGAAGAGGCCTAGCAATCATTTTGCAGCTGGCCGGATCCTCAATAATGCGAAAGATTTGGGATCCCTGAATTACCCGTCAGATCCGGGACCGCCAAAAATTGCAGAAACCTAAAACCTAGGAATTTTAAAGGCTCAGCATTTAAAAGCCAAGCTTTCAAGATCTGAATCCCCGGATTCTTTCTAGAATTCTCCTCAAAGCCTTCTGAAAGGTTTCCGTAATCTGAAATCCTGTGAACTCCTCAAACCTCTCTGAATGCCTTCCGAAACCCTTCTGATCTATTACCGAAGCCGATCCTGATCCATCCTATTGAATCTAATTTGAACCTAGGATCCGAGCCGATCCTGATCCATCATATTGAATTGGTTTATATAATTTTAACCTAAGATCCGAGCAGATCCTGATCCATCCTATTGAATTTAATTTGAACCGAGGATCCGAGCCGATCCTGATCCATCCTATTGAATTTTCCTTAAAACCGCGAGACCATGGATTGTTTGGGGGGTACCCCCCCTTCCATTAAATAGGGATCCATATTTGTGTGGGGAGGGGGGCACCTACACTAATCAGGACCCGACATTAATGTGAGCCAAGAACCCCCGGAAGGCCTCCTTCATGAACCCCAAAGTCCGATATGGTCTCTTAATATGGGAACCCCACACATGAGCCCCTTCCTAGGGCTCAAAAGAGCACTTGTCTTGAAGGGGCGTTGTGTGGCTGGATGTGAATTTAGAGGGCGTAGCTGTTTGGAGTTCGAGGCTTTCGTGCAATTAGGGTTTGGGTCTTCTGGGCAGTGTTGGGTGAGAGGACCAGTCTACTTTGAAGGTTAATCACATAAATGGCTATAAGCAGAACAATTAGACCTGTAGCCCCTAGTGTCGGTTAACACACCCATACACCTCCAAGTGCAAAGGGCATTTGCATGCATGGTACGTTGCAGTAGCTTTTGCAATGAGCAACTCCAATGTGGATACAGTGAAGTCGCTGGTCAATGCTGCTCTGACAGTCACCATCCATTTGTGCCTCTTGAGGGATGTAGCAGTGGAGGGCTCCTTGCACTCGATCAAAAAAAAGGCTGCGCACTGACAGAATGGAGTGCTCAACGGCGAGTCGATCCTGTCTTGGATGTCCCGGTACATGGCAAAGTCGAATGACTTCAAGACCACTGTTGTTGCCCAGCACAGGGCTTTCACGCAGAAGGCCGGCCTCCTACATCAGCTGAATCAGGTGAGCACCCCTGTGATGACCGGACCGTTTCGTGATTGCATGATAAGCTGTTGTGACAGCAGGGAAGGAGTAACTGGTCTCTATTACTTGTTCTGGGGCCTCGAAGCAGATGTTGCCCAGGCTCAGGATCGGCAACGTCCTTTCCATTTCAAGTTCTTGCAAACCCTCTCATAGAGATTCCTAGGAAGGCGACTGACCCCAATTTTGGGAAACCTCCACACGTCCTGAAAAGTGTGATGTACCAGCTTGCGCCGCCCTGAGCTCCACACTCTTTCGAGTTTAGTGCTCAAGGTTTGACAGATTGATGGTGTCTCTTTTCGGAATCTTTGTTTCATAGCGAGGTATATTGGGATACTGGTGAGGAATATACAGAGTATGTTCGGTCATACGATGAACGGACGAGAACACCATCAACCTGAATATCCCCAAACCTGAACTTCTTTTCGGGCTTCGTGCTGAGGCATGTATAGAAGGTAGCCAAGTTATTACTAATGAGTATGACCACCAGTGACGATGCAATTAAGGAAGATTTGTTGGTGCACTAGAAGTGTCGGAGAGACAACAAGAAAATCATCTGAAATAGCATGCAGGTTGGTGTGAGCCACACAAAAGATATTGCAACAGAGACGCAATACTTGCAGTCACTGTTGCATCAGGTTGGCCTGCTGTGTGATCCTGTGGAAGTTTTGCGGCAACCCTAGGTGCTTGAGTTTCCAATATGGAAGTGTTCGGAGTTCCCGAGATACGTTCAAATTACGGCCTCAAATCTCAGGTTCGTTCAGCCTGGCAACCTGATACCCTAGATCTTCAAACGCAGGAACCAACCGATTGCAGTTTGCACTTACCCTAGAAACCCAAATCCCATGTGAGGAGTATTTTACTTGGGGATACTATGGTACCCATTATAGAGTAAGATTCTATCCTCCGTTTGGGGTATAGTATTTTACATAAGGAATATAATCTTACTCAGTTTAACAACCAAAAAAACGCTACCCATGTGCAGCGCGCTGTCATCAGCCACAGGTAGGTGCCTTACATGGTGAGAGCTCAACCCATAGTCCCTAATGCACTTGACAGGGTTTAGGGTTTAGGGGTTTAGGGGTTTTGGGTTTAGAGTTTGGGGTTTAGGGGTTGAGGGCTTATAATATCATTCAAATGATACTAGGATCCCTCATAGGAACTCTCGATTAAAATGCACAGGCTTCCCCTAGCAATCCTGAGCCCAAAGCCTGCAGATGCATTGAACATGATCTTACGTTGTTCCTGCGTGCCCCCCCCCACCCCCGCCCAATGAACAGCTAAACCTTCCCTTTAACCATGTAGCTGTGAATGTCCCAGGGCAGGTTCACCCTAGTTAGATAACCCCCATCCTCTGATGATACATCCTGCCCCTTCACCACTCCCAATAGGCTAAGGTTTTGGGGTTTATGTAGTATCATTATCTAATAATGTCCAATAAGGCAAGAATGATCGAGTTTGCTACGGCTTTCTCATTTCTAGTCACATACTCGCTGTTTTTGCTACATTATACAGCAACCCCGCCCTAAACCGCCCTCCCCCCCGCCTCAGACGCATCCCACAAAATCCAGGTCCTCCGCCTCTGCGGGCTTCCGTGGACCCTGGCGTACAACATCTACCTCTGTCTGTCCGCGGACTTACAAAAGCTGGTGAAGGTTTTAGGGTTCGGTTTAGGCTCCCCTACACCCTAAACCCTACACATATTGCGGGTTGGGAGGCTTGAGGGTTTAGGGTTCAGGGTTGAGATCTTCAGGTGTTTGTACCGGCGGCGCCTTCAGTTCCGGCATCCCTGCAGGGGAATATGGAGGTTTCTCTGAAGGAAGGTCCTATGCTAAGGACTTCTTTTTGGCGCTTAGATGCACAGGCAGCTTAGGGCTAAGGACCCCAAACCCTAAACCCAGGCCTGGGTTTAGGGTTTTGGAGCCTGGTCTGGTCGTATAAGCCTTGGGCAGTGGGCTCCTTCAGGAGTGGGGTTTAAGGCTTACCCAGAGGCTCCATGTAGCTATGTATTTTTTTCAGGGCCCAGAGGGGTTCCCATGTAAGTACTTTAGGGCCCAAGTATATACCGTATAGCTACATGGTGCCCTTGGGTTAAGGTTTAGGGCGGTTAGTATGGAAGGAAAGTCGATATACAATCCCCCATAGTAGCAACCCGTACATTCCATGTGCATTTGCTCCCTACTAACCAACAGCAAGTGGCAGCGAGATCTATACAGATTGGTTTTGTGGGTTCAAACGTTCGGGACTAAGAATTTGCAGATGGAACCACGGAAGGATTACTTTCCCCTCAGAAGTGGGCCTGTTTAATATGGTGTTCCATGGCAACTTAGGGAGGGGGAGGGCAACTACCTTAAACACTACCACCCATATGACCTTATGCATCCCTATTCACACCTCTATAGGTTTATATATATATATACATATCCCCATATACCCGATATAGACCCAACCCTAAACCCTCAACCCCAAACCCTAGCCCCCGGTCCGGGGGCGTGGGTTTCCAAGGGACCTGTGGCTGAGAAAATGCATCACAGTTCATAGGGTTTAGGGCTTAGGTTTAGGTTTAGAGTTTAGGGATTAGCGTTTAGGGTCTAGGGGTTTAGGGCTTAGGTTAAGGGTTGAGGATTAAGGTCTTAGTTTAGGGCTTGGGGTCTAGGGTTGAAGGTTTAGGGCTTAGGGTTTAGGGCTTGGAGACTAGGATCTAGGGACTCTTGAGTTTGGGGTTTAGGGGTTCAACTTTTTGGGTTTATGGTGAATGCGGAATGGAAGAGAGAGTGGACACTACTATTCAGGGTTTAGGACTTAGTGTAGCGAACGAAGGAATGCAAAGACAACGGAAACGACCATAATGTTAGGATTTTGTAGGGGCTACAGTAAGGACCCATTCGTTCATTCATTCCGTGCTGGGCAGAGGTAAGAAAACCGCGGTTGCGAAGCAATAGCCGTGCTGTGAGACCTTAAACCCTGCACTTGAACCCTGACCTCTGAAGGCTTACGAACCCCTAAACCCAACACCCCAACAACCCCTGAATAATCCAAGCAAATCCTTAACAATGACGCCCCAGGCTCATGACCCTTTAACCCGATACAAACCTCGATCCGTCAACCCTACTCTCTAAATCCTAAACCCCCATCCCTAAACCCTAAACCCTAAACCCTAAATCCTAAATCCTAAACCCTAATCCATTTATGAAACCCTAGGTACTCCGAACCCTCAAAGCTTGCAAGCCACACCAAGGTGCGGTCGGCCGGCTGCACCTCCGGGGACGACCGAGCCTTCGGAGGAGCAGAACGAGAGGCTTGGGTTAAGGGTTTAGGGTTAAGGGTTTCGGAGTAAGGGTTTAGGGTTCAGGGTTGTTAAGGGATTAGGGATTAGGGTTAAGGGTTTAGGGATTAGGGTTTAGGGTTTAGGGTTCAGTGATATTCAGGGCTTAGGGCTTAGGGATCAGGATTTAGGATTCAGGGTTAAGGGTTTAGGGTTAAGGGTTTCGGAGTAAGGGTTTAGGGTTCAGGGTTAAGGGATTAGGGTTAAGGGTTTAGGGATTAGGGTTTAGGGTTTAGGGTTCAGTGATATTCAGGGCTTAGGGTTTAGGGATCAGGATTTCGGATTCAGGGTTAGGGGTTTAGGGTTCAGGGCTTAGGGAGGGTTCAGGGATTAGGGTTTAGGGTTTAGGGATTAGGGCTGGATTAAGGGTTTAGGATTCAGGGTTAAGGGTTTAAGGGTTCAGGGTTAAGGGATTAGGGTTCAGCGTTAAGGGATTAGGGTTCAATGATTAGGGTTTAGGGTTCAGGGATTTGGGTTCAGGGTTAAGGGATTAGGGTTCAGGGTAAGGGTTTAGAGTTCAGGGCTTAGAGTTTAGGGATTAGGGATTAGGGATTAGGGTTAAGAGTTTAAGGCATAGGGTGCTGGGTTTAGGGCTTTAGGGTTTAGGGCTTTTGGGTTTAGTGCTCAGCGATTAGGGTTTAGGGTTAGGGCTCGGGGGGGGGCTTGTTTCCAAGTCAGGCCCTAGGGTCCTGGAAGAGCTATGTCCTCCGTTCAAGTTGCGAAATCATTCGGTTTCGGATTTAGGGCTTACAGTAAGCGTGGTTTGAAACGGGGCCTCTGTAGCCCTTCAAAGGTGATATAGGGGGCCCTAAACTCTAAACCCGCAGGGGTACGCCAGGAGTCGGGATCAGGGCTCACGGGTACAGGTAGAGCAAATTTCGAGCTACCCTAGGGAAGGGATACGCGGGCAGCGCACAGGGATTCTGAGGCTTCGGGTTTAGGGTTTAATTAAGTTTCAGGGTATCAAGGGTCCTGCAAGGGCAATTTTTAAGAATTGCCCTGATCTTGGATTACTGGGGTAGGAATCAGGGGTTCAATAGGGTTATAGGGGGTCGGGGCTTCAGAGTTCGAGCCTAGGATTTGTGAGTTTCGGGTTGAGAGTCTCAGTATGGTTCACGGGAGTAGGGTTTCGGCTTCAGCGTGCTGAAGGCCTGAAGCCCTAAAGATCTAAAGCGCGAAGGGGATTTAGACGCTCCCAACTTTCTGAAGGCTTGCAGGGCTTCCTACCCCACCTACTGATCATATAAGAAACCGCATAATACCATAATTCCAGCGAATAAGGTACTTAGGGTCATGCAGCATTTTCACTATCCGCCGTAGGAATCAAATCGTTTAAGTTTCGGGTCTCAGGCTTCATGGTGCGAAGCATAGAAGAAGCATTTACAAGCAGATGTGGGGGCTATCTCAGGGCTGAGCTGGCAGTGTAACAAGTCTGTGGACGACTACGTAAGATTCTGTGTGGAGTTCTTCTGCTCTGTAGGTTTTAAAAAGGGCTTCAAAGCTCTCACGCCCAACCGATCATGAGCAAAATGTCCTACACAGAGGCTTCCTGTCTGCACGTGAGTGGGGAGCGCAGGTTGTAAACCCTAAAGCTGACTTCTCGTGGGGCTTGCTGCTGCTGCTGCTGCTTCTGCTCACGCGTTGGCAGCTAACGAGCTGGCCATTTCTATGCGATGCAACCGCAGAGTCACTGAATGCAGATGTGAATGTGATGTTGTCATGCGAGAGCTAGCGGCACTGACAAGGAGGTTGGGAGAAGCCCTAAACCCTAAACCGAATCCTCCCTCCTTTGATTCTTGCTCCACCCCCTACCTCTTTCCTGGGTCCTGACTATGGACCCTGCATGGGGCTTTTAGGGGTGTAAGGTCTACAATTTGTATATAAGGATCCCAGGAATAGGGGCCCAATTAGGGGCCGATAGTTCCGACCTAAGACCCAAAACCCTTAAACCCTACCAGACCCGAAACCCTACCAGAGCCCGGTGCCAAGGCCTGGCGCAAGCAGAGAGCATTTGCGAAACACCTTCTGGAAGGCTCAAAGTCACGTGGAGTATAGTTTAAACTCCATCAAGGGGGTTTTTAGGTGACTACATAGGGTTTAGGGTTTATGTTCTAAACTCTTGAAAGGGTTCTTAGGGATTATATATGGTTTAGGGTTTAGAGTCTAAATTCCTTAAAGGGGGTTACAGAGGGGATTATCTAGGGGAATCTTAAACGGGTTATTGAGGGGCATACAAGGAGTTCAGATTATAGCTCACATGAAGTAGGGCCTTTGTATGAGGGTTTAGGGAATAGGATTTCGTGTCTAGGCTTGGGAGTGAATATGGGCATTTCTCAAGGCAATCCCTACACAATTCCTTCCAAGCAAACCTGGGTTCCAACTAAGTTACAACCCGGGTTCAACCTGGGTTCGAGCCCAGGTTCAACTCAGGTTCAACTCGACGTCGAAACCTAAGTTCAGAACCAGTTGTTCAACCTGGGTTTTAACAACCAACACTTGCAAAAAGGTTGCTCAAACCTGGGTTCAACAACCCAGGTTCTCGAACCCAGGTTCAACCAACCCTGGAACCCAGGTTTCTAAACTAATCCAAGGGCCCCCATAAGCCTCTTATAACCCCTACATATCCCTGCGGTGTTGCGGGTACCTCCATTTTGAGAAGCCCCTTTCATGAGCGGGTGTCCCAAAATCTGAGGTTCCTTTTTGGGAGCCGCGAAGATAAAGAGTTCAATGTTTTGGGTTACTCCAGGGGCACTGGTTTGAAAAGGCCCAAAAAGGATAGTTCACCGAATCCCTGAATCCCTATGTGTCGCCTGCGCTTGCAAGGGTACTACGTTCTGAGAAGCCCCCACGCGTTGGTATTCCTACACGCTGAACACTAAGCTGGATGATTTCATGGAATAACCGTAAACCCTTAACCCTAAAGAATGCTTGGCTAGCGTCTATATTTGTGTTTAAATCAAGCGCAGGCTTCAAATAGGTCCCCAAAGCCGCCCCCCAAAACAATCAACCCCTATACCATTTGTTCTCAGAAGAGGGGGTACCCTGGTTTAGGGTTCTGGGGGGTCGTATGGGAGTTACAAGGAGATATTGGGGGGGTTCCCTACTAGAGATTATATGAGAAGTACATTGAGAAAGACCCATACCACAAGGCCCGTAGCCCCAAACCCTAAACTCCCAACCCTAAACCACTTTCGAATTTCAACCTGTGCCCTGGATCGCGCACCCAAAAACCCTACAGGCAACCAGTTCTGAGAGAGGTTATGGGGTTATGCAAGGGGTATATGGGTGTAGGTCTCTGTGAAAAAATTATTGTTGTGGTTTCAGGTGAAACTTCTCCCAACAAAGATGGAATTCGAAACGGTCCCCGCAAAGCCTGCCGTCCTTTATCGAAAGAAGGCCATGTGAGCTTCCGTATCTGTTCTGGGGATTCTAAACCCGAAGCCCTAAACCCTTGGCCTTAGCTCCTGACGCTTAAGTGGCAGTAACGTTGTAGCAGACCCCTTCAACAAGCTGTCATGTCCCAAATGCCCAATACCATGGAATGAAGACAGGCGGTTTAGGGTTATAGGGCGTATATATCCTAAACCCTAAGCCCTAAGCCTAAATTGGGGTTTCCGTAAATAGGGGGCCCAGTATAGACCCTAAGATGCTATGCCCAGACCCCTAAAATAAACAAAACAATTAAATCCCCTAGAACCACATGGGAAATTATATAAGGATTAGATAGGGGTTGTGATGGGTCTCTATACGGGATCTAATTTTTAGATCCTCCCAGGGGTCTGGGTAGGCCTTGTTATAAGGTTCCCCAACACGGGACCTGTTATGCTTGCAAACTCTAAACCTTCTATATCCCTGCGTAACCCCATAGGACTCCTGCAAACCCTGGAACCCGCCTAAACCCTAAACTTCAAACCCTTCAACCCTAAACCCACGAACAATTTTTGAAAGCCCTTAATCACCCTTTATTCACCCCTTAATCATCCCGTAATCATCCCTTATTCACCCCACATGATACTAGTTACCCTAAACCTTAAACCCGAAACCCTGGACCCAAATGATACTAGTTGCTAGGGTTCTTCTTCGTGCGACCAGATTTTCTGGCTGGTCTAGGCTTCCCTCTTCTTGTTCTTCACAGACATTTAGGGTTTCCGGTTAGGGTTTAGGTTTGTTAGGGTTTGGGGCTTAGAATTTGGGGTTTAGGGGTAGGGTTTAGGGTTAGGGCTTGTTGGGGTTTAGGGCTTAGGGTAGTTTAGGATTAGGGTTTAGGGTGTAAGGCCTCAAGTTTAGTCCTTGGGTGTGGGGTCCCAAAAGCCACACATGGTACAAACCCGGACGGTACCCAGAAACCTGAACATTAGGGGTTTAAGGTTTAGGGTTAAGTCCTTAGGTCTATCTGCCCCACAGTAATGGCACCTCAATATAGAAAGATTAGGGATTCAATATATCCACAGGAGTCCTTTCTGGTACTCAGTACTGCGTGGGGTGTTGACCCGACAGAAACCCGAAACCCCAAAAATGAAGTTCTTCCTGTTCAGGATGCTCAAGCACAAGCGCAGGAGGCAGTTCACCATATGGTGTATGTAGCGTGAGATTATGAACATAGGGCTATGTTGTGTAGGGATATATATATATATATTCTTTTGGTTTTCCAGAAATTAGGGGCTCCTTTTTGCAGTAAGTGTATTAGGTTATATACGGGAGGCCTTAAGTTTCGGAAAATTCAAGGGGTACAAGTGCCATTTAAGGTTGATCGCGTGGGCATTTGGAGCTGTAGAAGCTGAGGGTGGTACGATATTCATCTGGCGTTATCGGAGGTGAGAGGAACTAGCCTTCTCCCTTTGAGGTGCTTAGCTCGTGGCTTGGGCTTGGGGGTTTGCTTTGTAAGGTGGCTTGGGCGTGCCGAACTTTCCAGCGCTGGGAAGCCGTGAGACCCTCCCAAAAAATCTCCCGAATATCAGAGAGCCAGGGAGTCTTGAGGTTCTTTCGCCCATTCTTTCTTGGGTACTCCGTGCTTAAGCGGCCAGCTAGGCCTAGGCCGTTTAGCTAGATGGAATTCAAAGTCGGCCTCTCACCCAAATCTAGAATGTAGCAGGGGAGTCTCATGAATCTTCAGATAGGAAGTGCGTTTAGGTTGTCGACCCCCAAACAGATGTGCAAGCCCGTATGAGCTTCATGTACGAGGAGCAGATCATCTTCCATGTTAGCTTACGGGAGTTGCAATGTTTGTCTGCCCATTCAGTTGCTAGTAGTAAGGAAGGCCAGAGTAGCCCAGACCCCCAAAGGGATCTAAAATATAGATAACCTAGAACCATATAAGAAATTATATAAGGATTGTATAGAGGTTATGATGGGTCTATATGGGGGATCTAATTTTAGGTGGGGTCTGAGTAGGGTGTGAAGGACGAGGGATAAGGTGACAAGTACATTGGGGATGATATTGAGCCAAGGTGTTTTGGGAACTCCCTGGGAATAGCCCACAACCCCTACAGGGTAGGCCCCTGGGATATTTAGTACTTTCCCTAATGGCCTTAATAGGGGACCCTAGATATTAATATTTTCCAAAAGGTTTTAGGGGCCAACCCAGCCTAATAATCGATATTCTCAATACCGTAGCGAAATACAATAGGGAAATATATGTATTATTCGGCAGTTGGGGAGATGCATTGTTTGGCGGAAATAATTAGTCCCCATTGGGGCACTTCCCAAAATGTCCGAGCGCCCCATTTTCTTTAACGCTGCCACAGGTTCTCCGCACCCCGCATATCTTATGCCCACTGAACCCTTGGGAGGTCATTGTAGATTAGGGAGGTCATAACGACCTCACCAGATATGAAGTACGGTTTGATTGTGCGTGTTTTTTGGCGGCTGTATATAGTGTCACAGTGTCGTTGGCAACATTGAGTGTATATATGCGGTGGCCAATTTGGGAGACCATAAATTAAAGTCCTACCCCACGTGACCCTACCTAAACCCTAAACCCTAAATAGCAGTGTCCACTTGATTTTCCATTAACTGAAAATTCCAGCCATTAGATCATGTCTCGTGTGGACATAACGTTAGTGGCTGACGCTGAAAAAACCCTGTAAAACGATAGGGGAGACAAAACAAAACGCTAACCTTGATGCAGCGAGCCGTGCTGCTTAATTAAGACGTGTTAAGTAGGCATTTATGTGCAAACGGCGAATATGATGAAAACGATAGGGGAGACAATTGAAGACGATAACCCAAGCCCTTGTCCATTAGCCAGGTATGGAATTTCGATCGTAGCTCATCTAACCCTAATATAACCCCTATATAACCCCATGGACAGTTGCAAGTGGTCCCAGTCTTGAGAGTCACTGAGGTGTCAGGCGCTCATGCAAATTCTTGTGGTCTCTCAAAAGTTGCGCTGCCCCCACCCCCCCCCCCGTTTGGGGTTTAGGGTGTAGAGTTTAGGGTTCGTGGGCTCAAGCACTGATGCGATTCATATATCGCGATGTCACGAAAATTACCTGTACGGAGGAGTGTGGTATTTTGGCGTGTATAAAAGGGAACCTTAATTATGATTACGAGAGTTCCATACAGAGTGGGTTTTGAACCTAAACCCCAATGCCAAACGCTGAACCTTTTTTGGCCCTTTCGCCCTCAACCCGAAGACCCAAATCCTAAAAGCTTTATGGTTATGCTTTAACATGTCCTCATATGATGACGAATCATATGGACCCTCATCATCCGCTTGTAGTTCCTATATGATGGACGCTGAGTCCCTGTAGCAGCCCCTTGCGGAGAAACTGCCATATCCCAAGCCGTTATGCCGCTATGCCAGCTTACCGGCCCTAAACCCCAAACCCTTAACCCCTAAACCCTAAGCCTGAAACCCTAAACCCCTAAATCCCTGAACCTTAAACCCTCTAAACCCTATACCCTAAGCTGTGCGGTCGGAAAATAACTACGCCAGGTTACACCGGGCTATGGGGATACGATAGTCATCCCCACCGACCAGAACAAGGCTGGGAGCCTTTGCTAAGAAGGCTTCAGGGTGTAAGGGTTGGGGTTTAAGGATTAGGGTTTGGGGTGTAGGGTTTAGGTTTAGGGTTTAGGGATACGGGTTTCGAAAGTTTAGGGTGCGGGTCTGGGAGTTTAGGGTTAAGGATTGAAACCTGAGCGTTCAAGGGCGAGGGTTTGGAGTGTAAGGATGGGGAGGGGGGTTAAGGTCTTGGCATTTAGATTTCCGAGCAGAAGCTGTTAAGAGCTCGCAGATGTCCGATCCACCAGGTTCTGCCGTCAAGCTCACCCTCCACCAGCCGCCAGCCTAACTGACACGGACCCCCACCCCAAACAAATGACCTAAATAGATGTCTGTGCAATTGAGTTGGGTTGTATAGCGGAGCAGAAGCTCTGGAAGGCCCAAGTAGAGCCAGTTTAGTCAGGGTTTAGGGAAACTCAAACACTGGTTTTGGGGTCATTGCTGGTAGTGTTGACTCTACTAGAACCTTATGAGGAACATAAAGCTATGATATGTACCACAATCATAATCGCGTTGAGGAAGCATTACCTGCAAGGTCTGCTCTTAGGATTCCCATTTACATGCAGACCCCAGGGGTCTGATGCGATTGCAATGAATGAAGCAACCTCCTGAGGAAGAACAACTTCAGCCGGAAGAACTATTCATGGGTTCCCCTACAAGGGGCTCTATAAGGATGTCTAAAGCCCCAAACCCTTTGGTTGTCTAAAGACTTAAGAATTAAGGTTTAGGGAGTAGGGTCTAGGGTGATTCTTGGGTTCCCCTACTACTCCCCCCTGTACTACCCCTTCCAAAGTTCCCTCTTCGTTACCTTTGATCAGCCCCTGTTATCCCTAAATGAATCTTAAAAGATTAAGGGGGAATTGCATCTGTTGGCATAGCAGATTCTAAAGTTTAGGTTGGGTCTTAGATTGTCAGGTCTTCGGCTTCAGGGTTGAGCATATAGGGTTGGTGCTGTTCTAGGGTTTCGTATCAGTTGGTTTGTTTTTAGGATAAAGATTTTCACAGGGGCTTGTCTTTGACATTCATGGCGTCTGCGTATACTACCAGAAGCTTCTGATGTCTCACGTCATGCGCAATGGATGTTAGGTGCTGGGAGTAAAGCATGCATGCGTACTACGTGACGCTTATTGCTTCGAAACCTTTAACATGGATCCCTAAACCCTAATCCCTCAACCTTAAACCCTAATGCTGTAGCCGGCAGCTGACTTTTGACATATCCTTGGAGCTGCAAAATGGGAGCTTCTCCAAAACGGCTCCCCCTGTACACTCCCCTGAAAAAAAAATCCGACATTCAACCCTAAACCCAAAGGCAGGAGAAGCGCCCAAACTTGCGCCTGCAGAGTAAGTGTGTAATCGATTCATACTACGCTTTGACACCCCGCGCCCCTAATGTTAAACATGTGCCCCAGTACATGAGATCTCTTGCAGCGTATAGGTCATGTTAGGGATGTGCGTGCGGGGTGTCGGGGTGTGGGTGTGCGGGGGTGGGGGGGGTTCTTGAGTCTTAGCATGAAGCCAGTCATCCTTAACATGTCAAATTCAAAACCCTTTCGTCCACATCTTGAATTAGATTCAAGACCACTTGGAGGGTCAGGGGACTTAGTAAGTAGGTCAATAACCCCTATAACCCATATATAGTAAGTTCATTTATACCCCTTATTAACCCACTTACTAAGTCCCCCTGACCCTCCAAGTAGGGTTCCAGGCATAGGCTTCGGGTTGCACATTCGGCTCTTTGCTATCTATCCGTACACCTAGACCCCTAAAAAAGGCAAAGCCAGAGCCCAAAATCCCAAGAAGGTGGTTTAGGGTTTAGGGTTTATAGGGATCAGGGTTTAGGGTTAAGGGTTTGGGGTTTAGGGTTTAGGGTCTAGGGTTTAGGGCTTAGGGTTTAGGGTATGAAGGCTGCGTCTCGGTACTCAAGTTTGTATCCCCTGACATGTTGAAAGCCTTTGGAAAAACCACTCTCGGTAGCCAGATGAGCTTCTATAGGGGTAATTAAGGGGGATGCTAGGCGCTTAGACTGCAGCCCATGTTCCAGGTTTTTAGCTCTACTGTCTGAGGGCATGAGAAGACTTGCTGATTTCTGGCATCGATCATCCTAAGAACCAGACACAACTGCAAGTTCTCTTACCATGGAGGCACGGATGTTACAGAGAAGCCTAAAAGCTACAAACCCTAACCCCAGAAGCCCTGAAAGCGTTCTGCAGAAGGCTGGCTCCATTTTTACCTCCCTAGTCGGCGGTCAAGAGCAGGCGCAGCAGAGTTCAGAGGGTGCACTTGAAGGTTCATGAGGGGGACTTAATGTAGTAAGTAGGTTAGCCATGGGGCTAAGCACGGTCACTCCAGAGCTTCAAGCTTCCAGGGCTTAGGGGTTCCTGCAGCCCTGTATACCCGAAACCTCTGCCGGCACTTCGACACATTTTGGACGGGCAGGTTACTATTCTTGGGGCTGCATCTTAGCACCGTTCGAAAGCAGTTGGTGTGTGACCCTCGCATTGTTGAAGATCTCCTCATGCTTTGTTGTCAAAACTATGGTCCGTTTTGTTGGTGCCCCATATACATTAAGGGCCATACCATATTGGGGACCCGAAAGGGTATCATGATTGTGAGAACCGGCCCTGAACCCAAAAAAACATCACACGTTGCTCCTAAACCCCAAACTCTAAACCCTAAACCCTGTTATAGTCGTTTCCATGCTCTTTTCAATTACCCCTAGATAACCCCAATATACCCCTAAACCCTATACTGTTTAGGATTTAGGAAAGCCTCGAGGTGATCGGCTCTATTGCAGTGCAGGGGTTCAGGGGTTTAGAGTTGAAGGTTTAAGGTTTAAGGTTTAGGGTTTAGGGGTTTAGGGGTTTAGGGTTTAAGGTGCAAGTGTAGCCAGTGTAGCATATTTGTTGAGTCTCATGTGGGCAATTCCTGAGTGGGGCTAGAAGCTTACCAAACGAGGGGGATAACCCAGAGAAGGCTAGCTAGGGGGTTATAGATAATTACATTGCGCGCGCAAAGGGCGACTGCGCTCCGCTGAACCCGCTAAACCCGCTAAACCCGCTAAACCCGTTAAACCCGCTAAACCCGCTAA
>CAJNIZ010006366.1:0-17826 GCA_905231905.1 Symbiodinium pilosum
ATACCAACGTGCCTCGCCCTATGTATCCCCTACATACACCCTAGTATAATACAGTAGTTTCCATCCCTTATAGACACCCTAGCATAATATAGTAGTTTCCATGTTCTTTGCCATTATCCTTATATACCCCCTGTAGATGATGTCCTTCTGCTGCGGTGCATGGGCAAACATTCTGGCGGAGAAGACCTTCCTCACGCGGCGCAGGGTTTTGGGTTAAGGGTTTTGGGATTACTGTCTAGGGTTTAGGGTCTAAGGTCTAGGGTTTAGGATTCAGGAATTAGGGTTTAGGGATTAGGGATTAGGGATTAGGGTTTAGGGATTGGGGTCTAGGGTTTAGGGCCTAGGGTAATATTACGGCTACTCAGCTCATTGTAGGAACCCTCCAAAAAGTGAAACTTCCCTACAACACTAAATAGGAAATCCAAACACATCAAAATCCATCCCCCGCCCCTACCCCCACAAGTCAGCGAAGGTTAATATATTGGCCCTTTCTGACAGCTACGCTCAGCCTTACACGGTCTCGATTCAGAGGTGAAAGGACCAAAAAAAATTGGGCTTCAGCACAAGAAGTTTGCGCCTTTGGGGCCCAGGGCATTCAGCGACTAGGTGAAATTTGACTCCAGATGCGATCCTCCAATGCTTGGTTATGCTCATGCAAATAGGTTTGGGACCTTAAACCCTAAACCCCAGACTCTTAACCGTTTTTCCATCCAGCCCTTTCCCTCAAACCCTGAGTGCAATAGCTGCAAGCTCGCAACCACAGACCCAAACATTACTGTAAGGGCCCAAATAACTGCCACTATCATTTTGAGGTCTATCTGAGGGGCGTTGTCATTACAAATCTTAGACCCTAAACCTATGCAAAGAACTTAGGGCGCAATATCGGTCCCTAAACCATAAACCCCAACCCCTAAACCCCTAAACCCTAAACCCTAGTTATTTAGCTCCCTACACCACAGTCACGGGGTTGCGAGCTGAGGGAGTTATCCTGATGTCAATTTCACAAAAACCCGTTAAACTCCACACAGTTCAGGGTTTACGGGCTTTGGGACAAACAAGGAAGTAAGCCAAACAATAGCAAAACACCCCCCCTTCAATCGAAGATTCTGGAAATGAAATACCATGTAACTACACTCAACATGAAGAGCCCCTAAATGCTGAGACCCTTGTCACTATCCCCAAACCCTACCTAGCAAGCGGACTGTGCTTGCGATGTCATGCTTAGAAAACCACCGGTACGTAAATTCGCCAACTCGAACAACACTATTCCCGACGTAAAGCTCAATATATATGTATGCATACACGTAAATATGGACAGCGACATAGACACATACATACGTAGAAACAAGGCAGCCTAAGCAACAAGAGGCCGTGCAATCTGACAAAAGGCCAGGCTGGCACCTTATTACAATTTGATCATAATCGTCCTCTCACTGATGATTGGGCGAGAGAAGTAACACGTAATGCCAAAGCCGACAGGGAGGCTCAAGGTTTGCATGAGCTCAGGGAGGGCTTGGTGTGGGTATAGTCCCCCTTAAGTAGGTAGAATATGGTGTATATGGGGATATTAGTATAAATATACCCAAAGCCATATTCTATCTGCTTAAGGGGGACTATATGAGGTGCAAGGGTTGCACGTCCTAGGGATCAGAACTGGGGATGCCTAAGCTCGGGCTTCTGGCTGTCACTGAGCAAACGGCAGCTACAGACAGCACAAAGAACTTCATTCTGCCCACGTAAGTTCTGCGGGAGCGTGTGGGCTTCGAACTTTTTGCACACGCTGCGCTTCAGGTGGCACACTGTGAGATATCTGCCCGTCGTGGGGGCGGCTATGTTGGGCGAGTTGGGAAGGTCCGTTCGGCTTGGGCCTAAAGACACTGAATCAAACAGCGCAGGCAATGGGGGTCTCCTCGACACTAACCTGCCATCATCCCCAACATAAATCTAGACTCTAAACCCTTGAAACCCGAAGCCTAAAAACCTTACACCCTGTGAGAAACCCCAGCTAAACAGCTTCCCAGCATCGACTGATTGAATACCAGGTGGGCGTTGCTGGGCAAGAGACCAGGCAACTCCACAAAACGCTGATCTTTCATCCTGGGCTTTGAAGGCCGCGCTGAGGTTTGGGCTTAGGGTTTGGGGTTTAGGATTTAGGATTTGGGTTGGGGATGGAGGTTCTGAAAATCATCCCTTTAAAGGGGCAAATGGTGTATTTAGGCTTCCGGGCTTAGGGAGAAGGAAGGGGGGCCCAGGGACCCGATAATGAAGGGATTATGGGGAATCTCTTGTCGGACTTCGCTTCAGAGATGCCCAGGTTGACTTTGGGTGATCAATAACGGTACGGAGGCGACAGAAGAAATGTCGGGAAATTGTAATCACAATGACTATTGATGATAGTAGCAGAAAGAAGAATGGAAACAATAACAATGATGAGTCAATGGCTTAGGCCGCTTAGGGTTTCAGGTTGGGTGCTACGTTTAGGAATAAGGCTTCTAGTGTTCGGCTTTAGAAAGGATTAAAATCCAAGAGCGTAGGCATGGGGAAGTATGGAGGAAGGGATTAAAAGGTAGGATCGCTTGCACCAAAAATCCATCCTGTTCGGCACAGAGGGACCACGCAGTAAATATGTGAACATATGTGAGGATTAGGACGATTGGTAAAGGGGCAACGCGGGCGTTTCACAAGGATTGTAAAGGTTCAAGATTTCATGGCATGACCATCCTTATTCATCATCACCGTCATTGCGAACATTATCTGGAATCATGTTCCCATGGCCACTCTTGGTAGCTTTCGTAAGTCGTGTATCAGTGTGCCCCTGGAGCTCTGAAGTTGAAAAATGGAAGCTTGTCTATTACAGGGGCCTGAATAATTACCGATATCATGTTGATGTACATTTTAGGTACCCTATACTATAATTATATACGGAATATGGAACCATAATATTAGTAATTATTTGGGCCCCTATTTTCAACTCATGTTCCTACATGAGACCTTTGCCGTGCTGAACCCTCCAAATCATGCACCCTGGATCTGCCTGAAATCTGGAACCTCTTGAAGTACACCTATGACAAATCGGAGGGCTAAGTATCCCTGATCCTAAACCCTAAACCCTACTAAACGCTAAGAATCAGATGATAGTCACAGGATCCATATTCTTCATATTCTTCGGATTAGGATAACCCAAAAATCCCCTGGTTTATCAAAATTTCCTAGGCACCCTAAAATTATGCTGAACCCTATACCCTATGCCTGTTGAAATTTCGTGAGGTCACTACAACTTGAGAGCTTGTCAAACCATTTCATAACTAAATCCCTAGAGAAGGACATATTTCTCTAGCGCCCCCGAAAGACCTCCGCCTCCAGACCGAAAGGACCTTAAGACATATCATGTTTCACATACATGTATGTATATAGGAGCTATAGTCTTAACTCCTTAAAGGGGGTTGTATAGGGGATTATATTGGGGACTACTATAGGGATGTATTTAGGGGGACACTAGGAGTTTAGACCATGGCTCATATATGTATACATAACTGTCGAATCCCTACAGCTCTTTCAAAGCGTCTCCAAGGTCCTCCCATCATGAGAAAGTCCCACACCTGAGCCCCAAACAGCCAAGCAACGCTGGTCCCGCCTCGCCAGCTCCCTCAACCAGCAGCAAGCGGGAGTCGCGGCCTCAAAAACAAGATCCTTAAGCCTTAGACCTTGGATACTGCCCCCACTCAGTAACAGCTGGATAATACTTATAATATGGTTATATAGAGTCCTTAATAGGACCCCTAGTAAAGACTGTTGCTGGGTGGGGGGGCAGTACCCAACTTACACCCTATATTCTTTATCCTATACCTCGATCCCTGGCCTCTACGAGATTCTATGAGCCCCAAAACATAAACGCAAAAAAATTGCAGCCTGGGGCGGGGAAGCGGGCGATCAGATCATCCGGCAGCTCGAAATTGAAGTCCTTTACCGGGCTTGGGGTTTTGAGTTTCCTACATTTGTTTTTACGGTTGCCGTTTAAGGTTTACATCTTGGAGTTTGGGACCCAAAAGTCCTGAGCTTTGGGCCATCACAAGTAGTTCGAAGCTTTAGGGCGCCAAAAGAAAGCGACGTGACTTTGATGGGGGCTGAGAATAACAAGATATCACTATCACGCGCGACGATTTCCACTATGGAATACACTACCATTATAGTATGTGCCACAACAAGACAAGGCAAGAGTAAGAGACCAGGCGAAGGCGGGGCAAAGGAGGAGCAGGAAGTTGAGCAAAAGCCCAGTGATTTTCAATAGCAGCAGCGGCGAGCAGACAGGTAGGAATTGTGATTTGCAGGCACTGCAGAGGAAACCCTGGACCCTAAACCCCAAAGTCGTGACAGAAAGCGACAGGCTGCCTGTATAGGTTCAGAAAGGGCCTAGGATCTGTTTCCAAGTCCCCCTCAAACGAAAAATCAAGGGCGTAATGAGCCTGACACTGGGATTAATACTTTATAGCATGGTCTAGGGACGCAGGGGTTATATGAGCTATAGTCTAAACTCCTTAATGGGGGGTTATATAGGGGATTATATAGGGGACTACTAAAGGGCTTAGTAAGGGGGATACTAGGAGTTTAGACAGTGGCTCATATGGGAATACTAGTCAAACAGCTTGAGGCTTTGAGGCTTTGGGGTTACAAGGATAAGCTGAATGGCAGGGTCATTATTTTCTGGTCCGTACCTTTGCTGGAAGACAAAAAGCCAGTTTGGAACTACGCTCCACTAAACTATCTACTTTTTTGCGAGGCTAAGAAACCCTGAATCCTGAAACCTTAAACCCCAAACCCTGAACCTTAAACCCTGAACCCTAAACCCTGAATCCTTAAACCCGAAACCCTAAAACCCTGAAACCTTAAATCCGAAACCCTAAACCCTACACCCTGAATCCTCAAACCCTAAATCCTAAAACCCATAAATCCTCAAACCCTAAATCCTTAAATCTCCTACCCCCCGTAGGCTGGGGAATCCCCAACCTCGCCAACGCCCCATATGTTGAAAGAGCACCTTCATCTGAGTAGTACTTTCTTTGGGGATACTATGGTACCCATTATAGAGTAAGATTGTATCCTCCTTTTGGGGTATAGTATTTTCTATAAGGAACATAATCTTACTAGGTTCAACCACCAAAAAAGATCCTAAACCCTAAACCCCTAAACCCTAAAACCTTAAAACCCTAAAACCCTAAACCCTTACTAGGTTCAACCACCAAAAAACACTACTCATCTTACAGCTGAACTAGAAACATTTATACCACCAGCTCGGGTTTACTTGGAGGGTCAGGGGGACTTAGTAAGTATGTTAATAATGAGGATAATTGGGATTACTATATGGGTTATGGGGGTTATTAACCTACTTACTAAGTCCCCCTGACCCTCCAAGTAGGGTTTAGGGCCTAGGGACTCTATAGGAAGAATCTAAAATAGGTTTAGGGTTTGGGGGTTTAAGGATTTGGTGTTTAGGGTTTAGGAGGAAAGGCCCTGCATTATGAAAGTCCTTCATGTGAACCTCCGGCACATGGCATGTGTCGATGTGATCGTCTCGCGAGCAGATTTGGTCCACCTTGCAAAGAATAACTTTACCACATATATACATATATAAACCCTAAGCCCTAAGCCCTAAACCCTAAATATATATATATATAACCCAGTATAGTAGTTTCCATTTTCTTTTCCATCATCCCTACATAACCCCAACATACATACCCTATAATCCCTACATAACCACTATATAACCCCTATAATTCCTGTAGTTTCCATTTTCGTTTCCATTATCCCTACATAGCCCCAATGTATCCCTTCAGAGTTGAAACCCAGCTTCGGGGATCTAGCAGGCACGGTTGGGTCTGTCTTGGGGTCTAGGGTTTAGGGTTTAGGGTTTAGGGGTAAGGGTTAAGGGTTTAGGGTTTAGGGTTTGTTTAGGGTTTAGGTTTAGGGTCTAGGGGTTTAAGCCCTAAACCCTAAACGTTGTTGGAGGAACCATGCTGGAATTAGACCTTGCTCTCACAATTTTCCAAACTGTTTTTATAAACGTCTGGCTGCAACATCCGGAGCCGCATAAAAGTTTACCGAAAAGAGTCCCTGATTTGTGAGCTTTGGATACTACAAAGACTATGACTGCTACGCTGGCCCTAAACCCTACACCTTAAGCCCTGAGCCCTGAACTGCCCTAAGCCCCAAGCCCTAATTAAGTCTTCAACACTGAACCCAGAGCCCTAAACCCTAAACCCTGAACCCTAAACCCTAAACCCTAAATCCTAAACCCTAAACCCTAGACCCTAAACCCTCAACCATGAAACCTTCCTCCCCAAGCAACCTCCTGAGCCATCGCGAAGTCGAAGCTCGTGATCCCTCCGGTCACATAGGTGGACATCGACACCGAAAGAGCCGCACCATGGATGCAGTGGTGTGTGATCTTCAGGTTTGGGTGATGATTCCTTGGCCATGAATGGGAGCTGCTCAAGGTTTAGGGTTTAGGGTTTAGGGATGTAACCCCTACTCAGGAATTCTAGACCACGTTCGTACCAGGATGTAAGGCACAGGATATGGGGACTAGGGCTACGAATCCTCCGTTATCTTCCTACCTAACTTGCCCGTTGTTCGTGGACAATGGAAAAATCGATCCTTCTGGCAGCCCGAGGTAGATATGGCAGCTTCCCCAAATAGTAAGGGGAACCCGGATATAGACCCCAACATACTACAACCCTTAATATGGGGCCCCACAAACAGTCCCCCTCATTTTTGGGAAACCCCAAATAAGCCCCAGTGAAATCGCAGTTTCTCCATTGTCTTCTCCCATCGTTCATTCCCTACGAACAGCCCGCAAACAAATAGGGTTTAGGGTTTAGGTTGGGTACTGCCCCCACCCAGTGACAGCTGGATAATAGTTCTAATATGGTTATATATAGCCCTTAATAGGACCCCTCATATAGACTGTTACTGGGTGGGGGCAGTACCAAAGGTTTAGGGCTTAGCAGCCGAAAGCTTAACGCAGTCGCATAGGTGATGGGGACGGCTGAGGTGGACCCCCCACCCAGTAATAGTGACTATAGGGGATTATAGGGATCATATTAGGGTCCTCTTATATTCCTATTATACCACTATTACAGGGTGGGGGGTCCTCCTAAGGTTTAGGATTCAAGGTTTAGGGTTCAGGCCTTCGGGCTCACGGCTTCAACCAAGAAACCCTAAAGCACCCATAGCAGCAGGTGTCGGGTTGTTCACAAAAACTAGGGTCCGACGCGTGCACAATTTTCATATCCGAGTAGCCAGAAGCCTGCAAACAGGGTCCCGCATCAGACGTTTGGAAGCCTTGAGCATCATACTTCTTTGTAGAACTCCCATGTAATCCGGTGTAGCCCCCATAACAAGTCTCAGGCGAGAACCCTAACCCTTAAACCCTGTACCCTACAGTTAAGAGCACCCGTGGATCCAAAAAGTACCATGTCAACCTTTGTGCCCAAAATCCTGTCAAGCCAAGAAATATGCTCAGTCCTACATCCTACATCTGAAAAGCCTCAACCCTAAAACCTGTACCCTAAACCCTGGACCCTAAAACCGAAACGCCAGCCCCCCAACCCCGAAACACCAAACGCCCAACCCTAAGGCGTGAAAATCCAAAACGAAACGTAAACCTTGCAGGCCCAAGAACGCCATTTCGACTGCGTCGTTTATGGGCGCCTGCATGTCGCCCACTACCGTGGCCATGCCTGGGATACATTACCAGGCTGTGAAGAGTAACAACTACAATAACAATGTTCAGGCTGTGGGCTTTAGGGTTTAGGATTTAGCAATAACGGCAGTAGTAGAGTTTAGGGTTTAGGCTTCAGGGCTTAGAGTTTAGCAACAACAGTTGAAAATCGAATGGAAAATGAATGGGAACTGAGGCTGTAGGTACACCTACGAAGATGGAATGAAGGAGCTGCAAGGAAGTTACCATAACATGGGCGTATGAAAATACGAGGCTCTATGGGACTTAGCCCCAATTGCTGTTTCCAAAATGGGAGTTATTAATCTAAGGACCTATAATAGAAACATTAGAAACGCAGTATAGGGACCCGTCCAGAATAAACATAAGGGGAAATCCCATATTCAGGAATGCAAAAGAAAATGACAACCATCACAGGATTTGGGGTTTGGGCATCAGTCCCAAATGGAGGAGTGAATCCTTATAGCACCCCATGTATAATCCCCCTATGATATGATGATAGCCAACCATATTCCTAGAATTTCTTACAAAACAACCCTACACCCTAAACTTTAACTCTTACAACACTTCCTTCATTCTCTTCTAGCAAGCAAGGTATTTTTGGCTTGGATCGCGTTGGGTCTCTGAAGCTGAATTTTAGTTTATGTGCTAGTGTTTAGGTTTGTACGCTTTAGGGCTTGGGATGGTTCAGGGCTTAGGGTTAAAGAGGCTTTGGGTGGGCTGGAAAAGAAAATGGAAGCCACTATAATGGGGTTATATAGGATTCAGGGTTTAGATTCTCAAAACTGTAAGGTTTGGACTTTGGGGTGTGGGTTCCGTGATTGCGGGTTTTGGGGTTGCCATGGTTTTTGGAGTTTCGGAGGTTGTGCCTAGGGTGGCTGTCGATATTGCACTTTGGAGCAGCTCATCACTCAAAACTATCTTTTCAACAAATAACCCCTAAACTCTCCCCGAAAGCTGCGAACAGCCTCGGAGACATTTTGTGCGCTGTCGGGGCACGGCAAAAAGCATCGCACCGGGCCCCTACCTTCAAACCCATGCTTTTTTGCAACTTTATGATGGTTATTTGGCAATGGAGGAATGGAGCCCCCTATCAATCCCTACATGATTTTCTATCATAATCCCTATGGCCATATTGCCTGATTCCTTGCGGGCCACGAAAACCCTGAAGCCTGAACCCTAACGACTGCAGCAGCTTCCTGATTCGAAATTCTCCTAAGCACCAGCAGTGTAAAAGCTCACTGCTCTATGACTCAACGTTCAGCGCTGAAGGCACCTCAATCTTATAATTGGGGTTTGGGGCATGCTATACTCTACTCTACTTCCATAAGGAATGCCATGGAATCGTATTCGTACTTCTCCATCTAAACTAACAAGGAACTTCAGAAAGCGCCAATATCTTTCACCCGAAGCCGCAAGCCCTTAACCCCTGCACCCCACGCCTCAAACCATAGCCCCAATTCGTGAGCCCCGCAAACCTAGAGCTCCAGACTTAAGAGGTCCATGCATATGGAATTACAAGAAAACATGATAATAGAAAATGGGAAAATGGAAAAAACTGAAAACCAATGGTTTCTCGCAAATGGGACACATTTAGAAATGGAGAGAAAACCAGAAAACATAGGGAAAACTAGCAAAATAATTTGGAGAACCATAAAAAACACCCAAAAGACTCCAAACCAAAATAAGAGATTAGGAAATTGTGCGAAGTGAGCGAAAATGTGGACAATCGATGATTTTCCTCAGTATCACTAACGTCCCAGTATTTCCTAATTGTTCATAGTTGTCCTAAGTTTGTCCTAGCTTTTTCTAGCTTTTTGCAAGTTTGTCCTAGGTTTCCTAATTTCCTATGTTTCTATTTGCACGTCCATATGTTTTCCCTACGTTTCCCTAACTTGTCCTATGTTTTTTTCTATTTTCCATTGAAAAACAAGAACAAGTAGAAGAAAATAGCAAAAAACTAGACCACAAAAAAAATCAGAAAATGAAAATAGCAACATCAAGAGAATATGGATTGATAAGAAATTAGCGAAAAGGAAAAAAACATCGTTGACTTTCCTGATTTTCACGCATTTCCCACAATTTTCTGTGTTTCCTAATGTTCGTATTTTTGTGATTTTGCCTTTTTCCATGTTCGCTTAGGTTTTCTAAAAAAAGAAAGGTAGTAAAATGAGGAAAAACTTAAACACAGTTAGAAAATGTGAGAAGAAAAGTGAGAATTAGAATAAGTTAAGAACAACTTAAGAAAGAGTAGAAAATGATGGAAGGTAGAAAAATTAAGAAAAACAAGATGCGAAGACTTGTGAAAAGCAGAAAAAGTAAAGAACAACTTAAGAAAGAGTGGCAAATAATGGTAAATTAGCGAAAACGATGAAAATCGACTATTTTCCTCAGTTTTGCTAAGTGTAAATGTGTGTAATGTTTCCCATTTTTCCTATTGTGTCCTCAGGTTCCTATGTTGTTCCTGCTGTTTTCCTACTTGGACATAGGGAATAAGAAAAGCGTAGGAGAAACATGCGGAAGCGAGAAGAGCCAAAAAACAAAAAAAAAACTAGGAAAAATTGAAAAATAGAAAAACTAGTAATACGTAGGAAAAAAGGGAAATATGCAAAATAGAAAATAATAGGAAATTTGGCCAAGTTCCCTTAATTTTTCATATTTTGGTGTGGAATGTTTTTGATGATTTTTCTTGTACTGCCCTTAAATTTTCCCTATTGGTTGATGGGTGTTCTCAATTTCCTAGTTTTAGCCATGGACCCCTCTTCCTATTTTGGGAAAAAATGTTCCTCGTTTTCCCAGTTTTGCCCTATTCTTGAATTTATTGATTTTCTGAATCTTTCCATTGCACGTACCTCTAAGCTCTAGACCCCAAGCTTGTCACCCGACTAAATCCAAATCCCAGGAACCCAAAACTCAAAAATTCCCGGTGCCCTGAACACTAAACCCTAAACCGTAAACCCTAAACCCCAAAACACACATCCTTGCACCTTGGCAACCTTCTGCCGAGAAGCCGTCCGGTAGAAGATTCACGAGCTGGTTAAAACGATCCAAGGCCTCTTCCTCATTTCAAGCAGGGAAAGCTTACTACTCTGGGTTGGCGGGTTTTACTCTCAACTCAATCCACCTAAACCTTTAATCCTGGATATGACCAACCTGTCTCAATAGGCCATGGAGCAGGATGTGTTGCTTCAGCGGCTGGAAGGTCAGACCAAGTGAAAGTTGGACCATGTAGCAACCCCAAATCAATATTGGGGCCCTGTTCAGTTGCCATTTTTTGCACCCGCAAGTACTAGGTTTAGGGCTTAACATGTGGGAGCCGCTATATTACTTGTTGCTGTGTATTCGAGTCGTGTGCTCAATCCTTGACCTGGACAGCACAGGGTTTCGGGCAGAGTTCATTGATTGGGGGCCTAGCGCTTGGAAGGGATCACCCTGAACCCTAAGCTCTCCACCCTGAACCCTAAGCCCTCCACTCCAGGGTTACTACTCTTGCACAGTAGGATCTAGAGGAAGGAGCGGGATTCAGCGGTTTCGTGTTTGTTTTTTCGATTCGCAGGTTACAGGGTTCAGGGCTGGAGGGCATAGGATTTGAGAATTTCGGTGTGTCACAGCCCTCTTCCACTACACCACAAACCTAACCTCCAAACCCTAAATGCGCCAACTTCTCCTCCCCGAATCACCAAACCCAAAAACGCCCAACCCCTAAACCCTAAATCCCCTAGCCCCTACCGCGTACTCGGCCGAAATTCTTTGGTCCGGTTCAGCAGACACAAGGCCATCCTTATACCGGGTTGCAATTTGGTTGGTGTTGGGGTTTACTGCGAGGCACTCATAGGCGGGGTTATGTAGAGGGTATCATTTGGGCATGTAAAGGTATGTAGCATCTGGGTGACTATGAACCAAATTTTAACCCGAAGTATAGCACAAGTATACTCCTCTTGTTGTACTTGGGGAGCTTACGATGGGCTGAAAAATTTGACTAGAAGCAGGTTATAATTTCCATTAGGGAGTTTAGGATTTGCGGTGTGGGGGTTTAGCGCTTGAAGGTATAGGAGTTTAAGGGTTTGAAGTTCGGGGTGCAGGGGTCAGGGTTCACGGGCTTTGCGTTTAGGATCTGGGGTAGCAAGGGCCGGGGGCCTTTTCAAAACCCTCTTGGAAGATTTCTTAGCGCTCCAGAAACAAAGAAGGCCGGCCGTCCTTTCATGCGTTGTGGGGTCCGACTCAGGCTCTAACTTTGGGATTTAAGGTTGCGCTCCCTGACCGAGAGTTCAGGTGCAGCTTCTCAACCTAAACGCTAAACCCTAAACCTAAACCCTGAACCCTAAACCCTGAACCCTATAGGTTTGAGGTTCCTGGGTTGCTGACGCACCTCCTGGCTGGAAGAATGATAGGCCAAAAAAACCGACGATTTGGACCTCTCTAGTGCTCATGCTTGGTGGTTCTTAGTAGGGAATAAGGGAATATAGTTTTTACGGATTATACAGGGATTACTTCCCTTATTCCATAGACCTCTAACCTATTCCCTGAAACTATTCCCTACTAAGAACCATTGTGCATGGGAAATAAGGGAACATAGTACATAGGGGTTTTTTGGGGACCCAAACAAATTGATCTTCGGGGTTTAGGGTTTGGAATTTAGGGTTTGTGGTTTCTTTTTCAAGCTGGTCATACTGACGATCTTATGCAGACTGCTTTTGGCCACCGTATCCACAAGAGCAGACTAATTCTAAGCAAGATTTCAACTTAGGTAGTTCTAGCCACCCTTCCAACACTGTGAGATCCTCAGTAGGTTGTCATCTTCATGGCGAGAAATTCTTGCGCCTCTGCCGAAGGTCAAAGGCCCAAATACGCCCATGTCCGTTATAGCTGCATGGTCTGTACTTTTAACTTCTGTAAATGCTGCTCCACATTAGTTAGCTAACCTAAACCAAAACCCCCTATTTGGGGTCTGAACATGTCCATGAAAGGGTGCTAAACTTAGGGTTGAACATGTCTATTTGAGGGTTTAGGGTTCAAGGTTTGGGGTTTAGGATTCAAGGCTTACGGTCGCCGGTTGAGGGGTCCAAATTGAGCGAGTTGCTTTGGAGAAGCTTTTCAAGAGCCCTTCCAAGCACAAACATATAGCTGCACAAGCTGAACTCTGGGGCCTCCACTTTGACGCAAAACATTGGTTCCCTGAAAGCTCCTTGCCCCCAAAACTCAACAACCTCAACCCTGCACTCTACAGTCCGTACTCCTCCATGTCCATACTTTGAAAACTACAACATGGACCTTGAACCTAAAACCAGATCCAACCCTGGGGTGCCCGGCAGCTCGTTGAATCCTTGTAGGTACCGCAGCTGGGTCTGCATGCCCAGCCAGCGGAGCAGCACCTCCTGCTCCATGGCTTATTGCGACAAATTTCTCATATTTAGGGTTTAAAGCGGTCCAGGGTTCAGGTCACATTTGGCTACATTCTGGAATATCAATGTTTCAGAGTAGAACAAAGGGAAGCTCAGTTGGAAGCTCGAAAACCCGCGTCTGTGGAAATTGTTCAACAAGTATTGCGTTGGGGTTGATAAGAGGGTTGCAGTCTTCCCCTTCTTGAATAGAGAAGCACTCACAACTAAAGAAATCCTGATCATCAAGATTCCCCATATCATACTCTTCTATCTTAAGGACACCAATGTTCTTGGCGCCTAACTTTCCACTGTTCACACGTCAACAACTTGCATTCCGAGCCACGTTCGCATTTGCTGGCACTCTGAGTTTCGTAACTGCTTGAAGCCACAATAAATGCAGTGGTAATAACAAAGAGGAAGAATCCTGCTAAAGAATAAGGAAACTCCGAAATGGTGATAATAGCAAGAGTAAGAACCAAAAAAACAAATACAACTACCAGCAACAATACTGGCTTAGGTTTCAAGGCATCTTTGCCTGGAAGCCCAACGCCAGGTTCACCGCCAACGCTTCGAAGCGTTGGAAGGGTTCATCTCGAACCCACAAATGCCCCCAAAAGGTGATATCGCCTGGTGGATATATGTATACATATATATATATATATCATTCTTGTGCTCAATCATAAACATATGTCTCAAAACCACAAGTTAATCCCAAAAACAAAACTTTGCATGGCTTGCGGGGTTTAAGGTTTATAGGGTTACACTACAATGTGTCTCTGACTACCGTGCGGCAGAAGCACAGTACTGGCAGGCAAAAAAACATTTGTTTTGCAACCCGCAACAGTAAATCCAATATCTTCCGGGGATTACGAACACTAGACCCGAATGAACAAAAAAATCGTGTAAAGTCGAAGATGCGAAGCCTCAATGCTCAAACCGGATAGAGAATCTGAAACACTCGTCTTACTATGTCTTACTGTTGTTTGAAGGTTTAAAGGGCAGTGGGAAAGGAAATATATGTGCCATTATACAGGACTAACTTTACAGGGCTACGTACCAGTACAGGGGGTTTTGCATGGCATAAAATGCCAAGATACCTTTTTGGAGGATTCTGGAAGGCTCATTATGGGGATCCATTGCCCCGCTTGCCCTCATGCTGCTTTAGGGCTTAGGGCTTAAGGTTTGGGGTTTACAGTTTAGGGTCCAGGGCTGCAGGTTTGGGTTCAGGGTTTACGGTTTAAGGCGAAGGGCTTAGGGTAGTCCAGGCTAGTTCGAATATGATGAGTGGTAGCTGCGTGCAGGATGCTTCACGGCAAAGCGTCATTGCCGAATCCGAAGGCCAATACTTACAAACCTACACCTTGCACCTCACACCTTGAAATGCCTAACCTAAGCTTAAATCCCTAAACTTCACCCCTAAAAGACACCTTGTTTTTCCTAGCTCACGCTTACCGACAAGAAGACATAGCCTAGCGCATGTAACGAGCAGCCGAGGGCAAGCCATCCTGAACATCCCACGCTCTGCCCGAAGCATCCCCTGAGCCTTAACGTGGTTTAGGGTTTAGGGTTTAGGGTTTAAGGTTTAGGGTTTTGGGTTTAGGGTTTACAGTTTAGGGTATAGGATTGTAGCATCCCCTTGGAGTGATTAGGATCAAATACATGGAGGTAAATTGGTGAGCAAAGCAAAAGCCCCTACACCCCTGACTCAGACTCTAAAACGCTGTATTGCGCAGTGCTTTTTTAGGGATGTCAAAGTTGTGGTCCCTTCTTCTGTACTCTAAATATTCAGGGCCGCACTGTGCTGGACGCCCAAAACGCTGTCAATGTTTTGACAACCTCGCAAAAATCCCCTTGTATCCCTAGGGCCTCTGGGCGCAAATTTTGAGAAATTACAATCTAGGTTTTGAAGCTTAATTACCTTCTCCTGATAATCAACACCCCTTAGGGTTTAGGGTTTTGGGTTGAGGTTCAAACTAAATCCAACTGCCCAAAATGGCGGCTTTGTACTGGTCTAAGGTTTGGGTTTAGCCGCCACCTCAATTCGAGGCAGATAGTGACTGAATCTACGGACCCTCCCCTGAGCCCCGAACCCTCAACACTAAACCATTGACCTGAACAACTTGAAGCCCTAAACCCTAAACCCCAAACCCTCAACCCCAAACCGCTCCTCGAGTGCTTCTCGGAATTTGGCAGCCGTCTCTGGATCAGTGATGCCAAAATCCTTGCCGCGTGTCCTGCTTTTAAATATCATTATCAGAGCTCATGTAGAAATCCTGGAGCCCTTATAGGGATTCTAGGGGAATGTATACGGAGCATAAGTTGTACAAGGATTGTTGTGGGTAATAGTGACGAGTCTTTTGTCACCCCAACCCTTCTCAATCAGGACCACGGATGATGGCCGAAGCTCCAGGAACAAGGTTGAGACCCAAAACCCTAAACCCCGTGGGACGTTTGGAGTGTTGGGGCTTCCGGTTATCCTCAAGAAGGTCGACTCCAAGCGCCTGGCACACCTTGCACCATGTGAGCACTTCCAAAATTCGACCCCATTTAAGGTTTTAGAGCTTAGGGGTTAAGGTAGTTCCCAAAACTAGGGTCTCATCTTAGTGCCCCTAAATATCAGGTGCCGGACCCAGCAGGGCCCACATTTTTGAGAATCACCGGCAGGAAGCACTGTGAGGACGCGCTAAAACGGTCGCAGGATGTGAGCGAACTGGGCTACTATTACAGAACTTAATTTGAGTGACCATATTATGGGAGAATGGTATATAGTAGGGTTTGCTTCTGATAGCAATCAAATTTGAATTCCTTAACAGCAACCCAGCTAGGCCTGAGGCTTTCGGCCCGGGCGTGTGCGATGTAAGATCGAAAGCTGAAAGTTCAGGCCAGGACACGAAGTTCAACCCCCCCACCCTGATATTGAACCTCCCCACCCCCCTGACATTAAATGCTCTCCTTTGTGATGTATTTTAATATTTGGCATATTTAATATTAGGGAGGGTTGCGGGATTTAACATTTGAAAAACATCACGAAGCAATGTCTGTTGTATGAACCCTGCGCCCGAACCGCTCAGGTCGCATCCTCCAAAACATGAACTACGGGCTCTCAGTATGGAATAGGGGAATGCATAGGCTTTAGGGTGGTTAGGGTCTAGGGTAAGGAACAGAGGGTATATACTATATGGGGCTGATATAGGGATTCTATTCCATTCCTCCCTACTCAGATCCAGTAAGACTAGTTGGGAAACACAGCAGACAACGATCGATGACTCTTCATTCCAGTGAACAGATCACTTCCCATCTTCGGAGACATCTAGTCCGGTTGTTCAAAAGAGCCTGAAAGTACGATAAGTTACTGGTGGTTAGTAGGGAACAAGGGAATATTATCCGTATATAATCCTTATAAAATATATTCCCTTATTCCCAACTAACCCCCAGTTAGATAACTCGGTTTCGACACTGAAACTTTTGCGTCCTGAACAAAACCCAGGCTGCAATCCTCAACCTTACATTGTCCACCCTTGACCGGAACCCCTCAACACTGAAGCGAGAAAGCATAACCAAATCGCAACAGAAGTGCTCCCAACAACATAAACAAACTTGGTCAAAACACTTTTGCATGCTGGGGGGCGTGTGTGTGGAGCTTGGCTGCGCATGATTCAACCCCAGCCCGCTACACCATAAATCCAAACCCCATAGACGTTACGACCCCATCATCTTAACCCTGGCTGGCTTAGGTCTTGGATTTTTGAACACCGGGGTTTGGGTGCATTCAAGGCTCAAGCTTTAGGGTCAACATTGGCAGCCAGCCATGCCAAGAACTGCAGCAACAATACAGAAACAAGAGTCAAGCATGCAGCCACGCGCAGTAAAACTGAACGACGATGTGGCAGGGACGACGGTAATTAAATTGGTATCCAGCCCAAATGCGGAATCTGTGCTGCGCGTGCCCCAAAGGCTCATATAAATACCATCCTCCTCAGACAGCTTGCAAATACAGCTTGTAAGGTTAGGGCTAGCTGCACGTCCAAGACAGGGTCAAGTTCCCTAAAACAAACCTAAAAAGTGTCCTCAACACGTCCAGGTGAATTTGGTAGACGTCAGCTTTATGCATGGCTTCGGTCGGCCAAGTCGCGTGCATCATCAACTTGAAGCTGCGGAGAAATGTAAAACGGGCTAAAGTTAGCTCCACTCAAGAAAAGACCAAGTACTGACAATTTTTTGTGCTTCAGAACATCGGCGATTTCGTCGGAACCCAGAGGTTTGGGTGGATTTTAGCTTCAGACCGGTGCCATCAACTAGGCGGCAGGGGTAGCTGGACTTGTGCAAAAGGATTTCCGTTTAAGGGCTTGGGGTTCAGGTTCATGGTTTTGGAACAGCTTCAGGGGTTGATGGCGAAACATTGCATAAACTGTAAACCCCTAAATCCTGAATCCCTAAACCCTCAACCGTTATCAAGAAGGCGCTGGGTACACGTCCAGTAGCACCCGACAGACAAGAGCACGTACATACAAAGTTTGAAAGAACATTTTTCAATTGTTTCCTCATCCCTCCTCATCCCTCCTCGTTTGTCAGACCATTTTGCGCTCAAAGAAAGCATGGATGAAAATTTTTCCCACCATCAGGAAATATATATTCACAAATCAAGAAAGAACAATCAATCAATATTCTCACATGCAGTCAAGCACTCACAAGCTCACACTCCTTTTTTGA
>CAJNIZ010006367.1:0-17825 GCA_905231905.1 Symbiodinium pilosum
GTTCTCCTCGTCAAAGGGACGCTAATGACCTCCATAACAATTGGATCGGTTTTTGAAAAGCAGACCAGTGGTAGACCCCACCTCTGAATCAGTTGTTTGAGCTTACGGTTCTCCTCTCCCAACGACTTCAATCTACGGACATCAGCGATGCCTCAACTGGTGTACCTCTTATGCTCGGAATAATGTCTGTTCGTTGCCCCCATCTTCCTGACGATCTCAGCCGATGCAGCTCGGAAGTCATGCTATCGCAAAGAAAAAGCAATCTGTTCTTCCGACTGAAGCAGTCTGATCTACCTACTTACAATACAAGATAGCAAAATATCACGCATTTTGCATGGATCAAGATATTTTTTTGGGGGGCCTACAACATGTAATCTAACAATATTGAGATATTTTCTTTATCTGTCACGTCCCGAATATAGTAAGATTGCTCTTTTAGATATCATGTGTAAATTAAGGTAATTAGTCTTCACAGAATAAGTTTGTCAGTAAATTACGGCGCTTTCAATCGCGAGTGCGGCAACTGAAATGAATACATCCGAAACGATTGCTTCTGGTAAATTAAACCGTGAGTATCTCTGGTTAGGAGTTGTTTTAGTCGTAGCAGGTTTCTTTCGATTTTCTTATCTTAATCAAGTGTCATACTGGTTTGATGAAAGCTTCACCCTGAAAATGGCGGAGTTCCCACTTCTGGATATGGTGGAAAGAAATATGCATGATGACGACAACCCGCCCTTGTACTATCTGACATTAAAACTCTGGGTATATCTATTTAGCAACTATCTTACCGCACCACGTATTTTAAGTGCGCTCTGCAGTATGACTACTGTTGCTGGAACATACTTTCTCGTCAAAGAAGCCTATCAGACATCATCAGATAGTAGGCCAAAACCAGATTCTCGTTACGCCGCACTTCTGGCCGCAGTACTTGTTTCGTTAAGTCCGCTTCAAATCAGTTGGGCGCAACAGGTTCGCATGTATGCGATGGCTCCGACGTTTGCCGTCTGGTCAAGCTACTTTTTATTTCGAGCCATGTTTCGAAAAAACAGTGGAAAAGGGAGTTGGATCCTGTTTACTCTCCTCTCCGTCTTGCAGGCGTACACTCACTATTTTGGTTTATTTATTGCGATCGCCCAATATGGTTTTGCCTTGGGGTATGTTGGATATCAACGCTTGAACCAGCGAGAGAAAAAAGTTTCACTGCAGACAGTATTGATCTCGGGAATTACGTTCTATTTTCTATTTCTCCCCTGGTTACTGGTCTTTCTAGAACACCGGGAAAGAGTAGATGTGAAAATGCCTACTGCAGATATCACATGGCCCTATATTGGGACCAGACTGGCAATGTCTTTTGATCTGCAATGGTTTTACAGTGTCACTCCTGTGACGGGAGTGTTGGTGGCCCAGTTCTTTTTGATTGTTTTTTTGATGTTAGCAATTCAGCGTCGGCCCGCTGATTATTTTGTGATACTGACGACGCTGCTACCGTTTCTTGCTGCTGCGATCGTATCCCTCTATATGAGGACTGTTTTTGTTCCCCGGTATCTAATTTCGGCACAGGTGTTTGCTCTGATTTCGATTGCTGTTGCAGTTAGTAATATTCCATGGAAGATATTTCGCAGGACTGGTATTCTACTGGTCCTGATAGCTATGGGTTGGCTGGCAAAAGAGCAATATTTAACTAGAACACTCAATGTCTCGCTACCAGGCATGCGTGGGGCTGTGACCTACTTGAACGATCAGCGCGAGCCAGAGGAAACCGTAATTGTTTGTAATCCCATGTTGTTTACATCCATTGTGTTCTATATTGATGATAGGGATCAACTTTTTACACAAGGAACTCCCCGTGGTTATCCTTATTATCAAGGAACAGCAGTGATGCGCGATGATGAGTATCTAAAGATTTCTGAATTGAAGAATCAATCTCATACGCGGGTCTGGACTTTCGATGCTGATAAGTGGTTTGGGCATACCTGGATGGTCAATTTACCACCTGGATGGCATGAGGTCAGTCGAAAACGCTTCCAGGAATTCAATGCCGATTTCATCATACGTTGCTATGAGCACCAGCCCCCCAATCAAGTGGCAACAGATGTTCTTTAAAGCATACTCTATAGCCTTATTTAAGGTACCACCTCACAAACCACGCGAAAGCCGATAAAGCGATTGGACTTCCAGGGGGCAAGGATGGGATAATTGATCCGACAGAGTTCTCCGACAAAGATCCAGTCACTCCCACGAACGACTTTCAAAAAGCCTGAAGCGGGTCCCTGTGGATTTTTCTTTGGGGAACGACTGTAATAACTGCGGTCAAACCAGTCAGAACACCATTCAAATACGTTTCCCCGCATGTCGTACAATTGGAATTCGTTGGGTGAATAACTACCAACCGGCTGAATCTCCAAAGGGGGTTCCAAGCCAGCGTTCTCACCAGTTTGCTGATGAGTTTTTCTGGCTGCGAGCCAGTCATAAGCCTCGGACTTCCCTGTACGACAGGCGTATTCCCATTCCGCTTCCGTTGGGAGGCGATATCTGCGACCCGAGGCTTGTTCTTCTGGAAGTTCACTGAGACGTTGGCAAAATTCCGATGCCTCATTCCAATTAACCTGCTCGACTGGAAAATGATCAACGCTGTTTCGCAATTGGTTAATTTCATGAAAGCTGGGGTTGTTGGCCATTACCGCTTCGTATTGTTGTTGTGTGACTTCATACTGGCCCATATTAATTGGCTCAGGGATTTGGACCAGGTGAACGGGACATTCTTCTGGAGGCACTGAGCCGTTTCCCACATCAGGTATTCCCATCTTATATTCACCTGCAGGAAGTACCACAAAGCTCATACCCAGGGAGTTCTTAAACGATTTACCTGGCGAAATTGTTTCTGGCAACTTTTCCACCTGATCGACTTTGGCGTCCGGAGGCGGCTCCAGATCACTTAAGCGGGATTCGAACTGATCGGAGAGTATCTCAGCCGGTGTTTCCCGGGAATGCATCACATGCCAGAGACCGCGGTCTACCTGATCATGCACGAAACGAACGGCTCCATCTAAAAACAATACATTTACTCCCTGTTCATGCATACTGCGAGCAGTAGCCTGATCATTTCGGTCCACATAATGTACGCAAGGCATGCGTGCTTCTTTCAGTGCTTCAGCTCCAATGACTGTATGCAGTCTGCCGCAGCCGAGAACATCATCCGATCGTGCCCATTGATTATTAGGGCCACCATCATCCCCAGAGATCCCATGTGCAGACGTGATACTTCCACCAATTTGCCCTAGAGACCATATACCTCTTGCATCCAGTGGATGAATACCTGCACGAACCTCTTCCAACGCAACAAGGGTTGATTGACCATTTTTGAAATCATCGTAAGAAAAAGAACGATTGATCCCTGCAATCCCTGATCCAGCATATTGAAATACTCGTCGGTCCGCGTCAGCAATGATTTGCACTCCCTCTCCAGCTGGCCTTGAGGAAGTGCCTATATCGGGACGGTGGCACTGGGTACCGAGATTGATCGCATAATTCCCCCGGGCGAATTCCACCTGCGGAGGCTCATCAGGAAATAGCTGAAATAGGTGGTAATTATCCAGACGGTTGTAACTATCAGAAGGACAACGCATTTCATCCAACATGGTAGTGCGTATCTGTGTGTTTTCATCTGCACCAATTGGTTGAGAAATATCATAAATATCGGCCAGACCGGGTTGTCCGATATGAGGCAGGAGTAAAATTGCCCAGTTCTGATAAGTGAGTAAATCGACACGGCGATTCTGATTGAGCATCATGGAACGATATCGCCCCGGATGCCAGTTCGCAGCTGGAGGGAGTGATTGAAAGTTATCATGGTACTGTCTCAGTGCCACACCCAGATCATGCAGACGATTTACGCATGCGGAATATCGTGCACTCTCCCGAGATGAGAGAATTGCAGGCAAAGCGAGAGCCAGAAATAATACAAGTAAAGCAGAGATGATAATTAACTCAATTCTGCCGAGGCCATTTCTAGCGGTGAGTCGATCATGATTCCATCGAGAACCAGCTGAATATTGGGATTCCATTTTCATTTTGATCCTTGGCTCGTCTTTCGGCGTAAAAAGAAAATAGCCACTCCCACCAGGAGGAAGACATTCAAAGTTCCCAATACCGGAAACAACCATTTTGAACCATCGTCCGCTGTTGTGCGTCCCACGGCTCTACGATGCCTTTCCGCAATCAATTCTGCCGCTTTGTGTGATTCAATGTACTCGTCCAAGTCCAGAGACTGATCCTGGTTCTGATCATCTTGAAAAAACTTGTCTTCGGCCCGGGCCAGTCGGATTTGATAACTGCGATAGGCTCTGACATCAGATTGTTCGGGAACCGAGTCGGTAAATACCTCTTCAAAAGTGAGTTTTCCATCTCCATTTAAATCAGCGACAGCAAAATATTTATCGGGAGGGATTTTTGCCGGGTTGTATCGAAATTCAATTTCATCTAACTCGAGCTGACCGTTATTGTTGCGATCATACCGCTTAAACAGTTCCCAAGATAAACCAATCAACTGAGGAGAGGATTCAGTATAGAATTCGTTCCAGGAAAGTTGCCCATCATGATCCTTGTCCTGTCTGCCGTAGACGCGGAGCGTCACATAGTTACAGCCCATGGGAGAGAGGCGGAATTCTTTGAGAGAGAAGTGACCATCCTGATTGCTGTCAAATGCGGCCATTCCCTGCGGAATCCGTTCGCGTGTTGAGTCATTTGAATTGACCTTTGCCAGTTCCTCGACACTCAATAAACCGTCAAAGTCCGTATCACTGCGTTGGAAGAATTTCAATTCGTCAATATTCGACAAGTGAGATTCGGAAAGCTCAATGTAATCCAGGGATCCGTCACGATTAACATCCAGTTCTTCAAAGAGCGATAAGACCTGTTCTTTCGGTCTGCGAATAGAGGGTATATATTCTTCACGGGAGAGTCGGTTGTCTCCGTTTTTGTCTGCATAAGTAATGTAAGAGCGATAGAGGGTACGGCCATCGGGAGTTCGTAGAGGAGCCCCGGTTACGTGTTTCAAACCATAAGCGATGTCAATTAAATCCTGCATTTCCTGTTCCGAGATCTGGCTATTCTGATTTCGATCCCAGTCGCGGAATTTCACTTCTGACAAAGGGGGAAGTTTCTGTGTCAATTCCTTTAAAGGCCATTCACTTTCGGATAATTGCCCGTCTGCATTCGCATCGGCTGCTTTAAATATTTTCATGCAGGTTTGCTGAGCAGCTGAAGCCAGTTCGACAACCGGGTCGGGAACTGGCCCTCGTTTTTCTGGCGGAAACAAATCAGGCAATGTCTGATATTCGGTAAAGGAAAGCTGACCGTTTTGGTCAAAGTCAACCAGATGAAAATCTCGTTGTGCTGCTTTTAGCCGGGCCTGGGGGATTGTGGAAAGATATTCTTCTTCAGAGAGAGTGCCATTCTGATCCTGATCACGGGCGGTGAAAGCGTTCTCGGGCGACATCTTCGATGAATCAATGCGAAATTCGAATTCATCGAGTTCCAGTTGTCCACTTTGATCGCGATCATAACGAGAGAAAAGTTCCCAAGCCAATCCAATCAGTTGAGGCGCAGGTTCCGCATAAAACTCTTCCCAGGACAGCCTGGCATCAAGGTTTGTATCAATTCGGTCATACACTCTCAGGGTCACGTACGAAATACCAACAGGTGCCAGACGATATTCACTCAGTGAGAGCTTGCCGTCTCCATCCTCGTCAAAAGCGGCCATACCCTGGGGAAGTCTCTTGGGCGTTGAGTCGTTGGAATTGAATTTGAGTAACTCTTCGGCGCTCAACAGACCGTCCAGATCGCTATCTCTGCTCAGAAAATAAGCGAATTCGTCGATGTTGGTATTACTGGTCCGTCTCATCTCAGGGTAAGTTAAAAAGCCATCTTTATCTGCATCCATTTGGGTAAACAATTCTTCCACTTTTTCCTTTGGCAGTCGAATTGAGGGAAGATATTCTTCTTTAGAGAGCCGGTGGTCCCCATTTTTATCAGTGCGTTGTATATAGAAACGATAAAGCACCTGACCATTAGGGTTTCTGAGTGATGATCCATCGACATGCTTCATGCCATAAGCCACATCGATGAGTTGCCGGGCTTCTTTTTCTGTAACCTGCCCGTTCCCATCCTGATCCCAGTTGGAAAACATGAGTTTCTCTAGCGGGGGAAGTTGTTTTTTCAATTCTTCTTGAGGCCACTCCTTTTCCGTCAATAGTCCGTCGGCATTTTGATCAGCCGCTTTCCAGATCTTCTGCCATCTCTGCTGAGCCGACGTGGCGAGATCAGCGATCGGATCCGGAACGGGAGCACGTTTCTCTGGGGGAAACAGGTTGGGTAATGTCTGATATTCCTTGAGTGATAGTTTCTGATCGCCATTATAATCGACGAAATGGAAGTTTCGTTTTGCCAGTTTGGGACTCAAATTATTGGCCAGAGCCAGATATTCATCCTGGTCCAGATGCTGATCCCCGTTTTTGTCACTAAATGCGAATGCATTTTCCGGTGCTAATTTAGAAGGGGTGATCTTGAACTCATATTCGTCCGGTTCCAGGAAGCCGCTCTGATTGCGATCGTAGGTTTTGAACTGTTCCCAAAGCAGTCCCATTAACTGCGGCGCGGGTTCGGTGTAGAATTCCTGCCAGGACAGCCGGGCGTCGTGATCCTGATCTTTTTGTCCAGAGAGACGCAGCGTGACATAAAAACAGCCCACCGGCGACAGGCGGAATTCTTTCAACGAGAACTTACCGTCGCCGTTTGTATCGAAGGCCGCCATACCCTGTTTGAGACGCTTCGGGTAGCGGTCATTCGAATTGACCTCTCCCATTTCCTCGGGACTTAATAGTCCGTCCAGATCTTTATCGGTTCGTAAAAAGAAGTTGAATTCGTCGATGTAGGAAGTCGTTGATTTCTTCAATTCCTGAATCGAAAGCGACTCATCCTTATCGATATCCAGTTCCAGAAACAGCGCCAGTACTTTCTCTTCGGGCCAGCGGATCGAAGGCAGATATTCCTCTTTGGAAAGCCTGTGGTCTTTGTTTTTGTCGACTCCAGTAAAATAGGAACGGTAAACCACCCAGCCATTTTCCGAACGTAAATCGGAACCATCTATATGTTTCATGCCGTAGGCGATGTCGAGTAACTGCCGGGCTTCCTGCTGAGAAACTTGCCCATCCTGGTTAGTGTCCCATCTACCGAATTCAAGTTCTGCCAGTGGAGGCCATAGCTTCCTCAATTCCTTTTCAGGCCATTCTGCGGGAGAAATCAGTCCGTCCGAATTCTGATCGGCGGCTTTTTGAATTTTCACCCACTCTTGATGTGCCTGTTTGGCGAGTTCTGCGATGGGATCGGGGACCGCGGCCCGTTCCTCTGGCGAAAAGATATCAGGCATACATTGATATTCAGCAAAGGAAAGCCGTCCGTTCACGTTAAAGTCGCATACCTGAAAATTACGCTTCCGTAGTGCGGGGCTCAGATTGGCGACAAGCGGCGTGTATTCTTCGAGGGTGAGTTCCTGGTCCTGGTCCCTGTCGCAGGCGGTAAACGCGTTTTCGGGAGACATTTTGGTGGTGTCAATCTGAAACTCAAACTCGTTGAGTTCCAACTGACCATTTTTATTTCGATCAAAACGGGTAAACAGTTCCCAGGCCAAACCGATAAGCTGTGGAGAGGGTTCGACATAAAATTCCTGCCAGGAGAGCTTCGCGTCATGGTTTAGATCTTTCCGACCATAGACCCGCATCGTCACATAACTGATGCCTACGGGAGCCAGACGGAATTCGGTTAATGAAAATTTACCATCGCCGTCAGAATCGAAGGCTGCCAGCCCTTGAGGCAAACGCAGGGGAGTCGCATCGTTGGAATTGAATTTCAGGAGTTCATCCGAGCTCAGGAATCCGTCCAGATCACGATCGCGGCTTAAAAAGTATTCAAACTCATCGATGTTTGTGTTCCGAGAAGTCTTCATTTCCGGGAAGGTCAGAAAGCCATTCTGATCTGCATCCATCCCGTGAAACAGTTCCAGCACCTCTTTTTCAGGAAGCCGGATGGAAGGCACATATTCCTCTTTGGAAAGACGATGATCGTTGTCTTGATCAGTGGGAAGAATATAAGACCGGTAGAGGACCCGCCCCCGATTGTCCCGCAAAGGCGCTCCGTTGATATGTTTGATGCCAAAAGCCACATCAACTAATTGCTCTGCTTCGGTTGCGGAAACCAGACCGTTCTGATCCGCGTCCCACATCTGAAATTCCAGACCTGCCAGCGGAGGCAGCTGTTTCTGAAGTGATTTCAAAGGCCATTCTTCCGGGGATAGCTGCCCGTCTGAATTCTGATCGGCGACCTGCTGAATCGTTTGCCAAGTCTGGTGGGCCTGTTTTGCCAGGTCGGCGATCGGATCGGGAATCGCACCACGCGTTTCTAGTGAAAACAGACCTGGAAGGGTCTGGAACTCAGCGAAAGATAATTTTTTATTCTGATCAAAATCAACGACCTGAAAATTTCGATTTGCTGTTTTGAGATTTTGATTTGCCACCAATGTCAGATATTCTTCCCGATTCAGTTCCTGGTCCTGATCTTTGTCACAGGCTGCAAATGCTTTTTCAGGGGAAAGTTTCGCAGGGTCAATTTGAAAATCAAACTCGTTAATTTCCAGAAAACCGCTTTTGTTTCTATCCAGACGGGAAAATAGCTCCCAGGCCAAACCGATTAATTGAGGAGAAGCCTCAGTATAGAATTCCTGCCAGGAAAGCCGGGCATCATGATCCCTATCGCTACGACCATAAATTTGCAGGGTTACATAGCTGCAGCCTGTTGGTGAAAGTCGAAATTCTTGGAGGGAATATTTTCCGTCCCCATCTGCATCAAAGGCGGGTAATGTATGCGCCAGTCGCTGTTCTGTCGCACCATTAACACCGATTTTCAGCAATTCATTTTTGCTGAGTAATCCATCCAGATCTAAATCGCTTCTCAAAAAGTATGCGAACTCATCAATATAAGAGGTGTGAGAATTCTTCAGTTCACTCAGAGAGAGATTCTCATTCTGATCCAAATCTAGTTCCTGAAACAGCGCCAGAACTTTTTTTTCAGTCCAGCGAATGGACGGGAGATATTCTTTTTTTGAGAGCTGCAGATCTTCATTTTTGTCGGTTCGTTTGAAATACGAGCGATACAAGACCCAGCCGTTATCCGATCGCAACGGAGATCCATCGAGGTGCTTGATTCCGTAGGCAATATCCAGAAAGTGCTCTGCCTCTGCTGCTGACACCAGACCATTTTGATCCTGGTCCCAGACGTGTAGTGGAATCGCAGCAAAAGGGGGCACCTCTTGCTCCATCACTTTTGAAGGCCATTCTTCAACGGACAACAGTCCATCGGAGTCGACATCTGCTGATTTCATAATCGACTGCCATTTTTTTTTAGCCGCAGCTGCCAGATTCGTTACTGGATCGGGAACCGGCTTTCGATCTGCAGCAGGCACTATGCCAGAGATGGTCTGGAATTCATCAAGCGAGAGTGAGTTGTTACTGTCAAAATCACTCACCTTAAAATCTCGTTTTGCCAGCGCCGGATTCTCTGGTTGTTGGCCAGACAGATACTCTTCCTGATTCAGTTTTCCATCGTCGTTCCGGTCCCACTGCTTAAAAAGTTCAGCGGGTGCTGGTTTTAAAGGGATGACGACTGGTTTCTTCGCTTCAAGGGGGGGAGGATCTGCAGCATGTCCCTGCCAGACGTTTAGCATCAGGGTGATAATCAGTATCAGTAATCGGGCTGTTTGCGGGAAGCCGCACTTCTGGAATGTCAGTAGGAGAGGCGAGAGGTCCGGATAGAAATATTTATTACACACGATTTTACCTCGATTTATCGCTGAAAGAGTATTGATTCAAAGTTCAGTCTTTTTATCAGACATCTGGCTGAATTCAGGCAGGTGTTCATATTGACGGACAACAATTTGTCCGTAACGCCAGTCGTTAAATCGTTCTTCTGTTACGTCAATCCAGTCTTCAGGCATGATCACGCCTGGAGGATTCATTGATTTATTTGTGGCAAAAATAACCCAGGCCCGCGACTGGTCCAGGACAGATACATCTCCGGGAGTCAGGTGTTTCTCTCGCTCTACTACAGCAGTACCCGTTCCAAAAACAAAATCCCATTCGTCGGCAACTACATAGACGGGCTGACAATCATGCAGATAAGGACTGACTGCGACATAATCACGCGGTCCATTTACGAATATGAGTTCGTCGCTCTCCCGTAATGCTTCGACGTAATGGACGGCTGCCTGAAAACTGGGGAGTTCGATGCGACTCGCTCGCCAGATCAACTGCTGAGTGAACTGCCAGCCAGCTCCAATTAGAACCGCCCCCAGTACACAGCGGGACAGCCAACGAGAGGGAATTCGAAACAGCAGAATCGTCAAGGCACAAAGGAAAAACACATGTGCAAACAGAAAATACCAGGAAGCTATCAGGCTTTTGGACCCCGATCCTAAAAGCAGAGCAAGGCCGAATGAGAGAAAGACAATCAGTGCCAGCAATCGCTCCGATTTTCGTCCAAGCAGTAATGTCACTATGGCAAGCACTGAAAATAAAATTGTTACAATTCGTGATCGCAACAACTCGGCGCTTGTGGGGTTCCACATCAAGCCGAACATTTCCGAAACGGAACGGGTAAAATGATCAATTCCTTGGGGACGTCCCCATTTTTGCTCAAGACCTCTCTGTCGTTGTAAAAGAAATTCATCCAGCCAGGGGAACCAGAGTACGGCAACGACCACAGATGCCAGAAGGGCATATTTCAGGAGCTGTTTTTTCTCGGCAGGATCGCAAGAGTCCCTCCGTAACGTGTTGAGAATACGTATGCCACCGTAGATTCCATGAGCGGCCAGAATGAAAAAACCGAAATAGTGCGTATAAATCAACCCAGCGGCCAGCAGTCCATAGAGAAGCCAGTCACGCACATGCGGTCGTGAAGAGTTGAGCGCCTGGAGTAAGGCCCATGTCGACCAGACACTGAAGGCGCCTCCCAAAGCATACATACGAACTGTCTGTGACCATTCAATCTGAAACGGACTTAGAGCAACCAACAAAGTTGCAAACAGGGCTGGTTGAATGGCGCGAGCATCATTGGGAGAACATTTCAGAACGTCTATTTCGATCTTGCGGACTAGAAAAAACGTGCCTGATATAGTTGCGATACCGGAAAGCACGCTTAGCAGACGAACACCTGCGGGGGAGTGTCCCACCAGCATCGTCCAAGCCTTGAGAAAGAAATAAAATAAAGGAGGGTGATTATCGCCAGCCGCCCGTTTCCATTGTTCAGACAGAGGATAAGTGGACATCTTCCAGCAGAAACATTCATCAAACCATAAACTAAGGTCCCCCAGACCGTAAACTCGCCCCCATGCACCAAGCATCACTATCAAAAGAAGGAAGCATTTCCACGCAACTTGATCAATCTCAGTGGAGCACTGGTTGATCTGGAAGCAGTCTGGGGCTGGGGAAGAAGCAAATTTCATTTAATTTGATATTAATCTAAATACCCTGGTTTAAACTCCTTACCCTGAGAAAGGTTTGATTGAGTCGCCCCTGAGGAGTTATCACCAGTCACTTCTAGCTTTAAAAACTGATCTCATTTCTGAAAGCAGCTACTATATTCATATGGACACAGTGTATTATACATAAGAAACCTTAAAGACATTTGACCATCACGACTGCTCAGATGCAAGTATTTTCCTGCAAACTATTGTCATTTCTTGTGGTTAGAACTGATGCCCAGAAAAGAGGGGAACAGAGTAGGATTGTAACCATCTGGTCTATTGTTCAAGAGAAGTTCCAGACAGAGATTGTCCCTGAGGGCTTGCTAAAGATGCATAGACTTTGCCATCTATATTTTCGGAGAGGAATTCAAAATGCCCATCGCAATAGCCGACATTCACTCCTCCGGCATGCAGAGAGTTTGGAAAAGGTGCCGCTCCCTCTGGTTGCTTCAGTCCTGCATTGATTGCGCTTGTACCTGAGTTGGCACGATTATAATCAACGTTCCCTGCTGAGCAGCTTCCATTCTGACAGGGGTTTCCGATGTAGAAACTTGTCAAAAACGGGCTTGGAGACGCCCAGTTTGATGCGGGGCTGGCAGGATCATAACCAGTGCGAATATTTTCCGAAATCAACATCGTATTTGAAGTCCCGTCAGTAATACCAGCGATGGTATAATGACGTTCGGCCCGCGTTTCCCCTTTCCAGGTCTCGTTATAAAAAAGCCCCATATGAAAAAACAGCTCTCGGTCTGAGGGGGTCCCATCTCCACTTGTAGAGGAGTTACATGTAATCCCATTGCCGTTGAGGTCCAGCTTACCGCTCTGCGGTCCTACCGGGCAATCATGTATGCCTGCGATTTCAGCAGTGAAGCCAATCCCGCTATTTAATACATACGATAAATTTCCCTGACCTGGTACCACGCTGAAATCATCAGGACAGGTAAGCACGGCAATATGTCTATTGGCCAGCGGGACATTGACGGGGTCTTTACAGGACAAATCAAAGTCCCATGCTGTGAAAATATTTGATTGATCCAGATAGGGAAGTACATCAACAACCCAACTCCGATACTGGCCAAAGGTAGCAGGAGTTCCATCACCGTAATAGCCACACGCTGGGAAGCGGTTTGCACTATCGGTTTCCTGCAAAATCCCCAGGCCTACATTTCGCATATTATTCAGGCATTGTAACTGGCGAGCTGAATTTCGAGCAGACTGTATTGCAGGAAGCGCCAGCGCAATTAAAATTCCAATGACAGCGGTCGCAACCAGCAATTCGATAATCGTAAAACCAGCCCTCAGATGACCTGTTTCTAATGGGGATTCTGCTTTCCGTTGCCCAGTATATCGAAATTTATATCTCATCAGCTTGTACCTCCAGCCACCAGGCGGCAATGTAGGTCAGAATGGCGACAAAGATTACAGAATCAACAAAGCACATCCAGTAAGTAAATCGGGAACATTCACCGAGGATCGGAAAGATCAGCTTTGCTTCAACAGGTTCGCGTGAAGGGAAAATCATATTTTGTTTCGCTGACCAATTCGATAAAAACAGCACTGTAACATTCGCTGTAACCAACGCCGCTCCCAGCCTGTATCCGAGCCGCAAGTAAGGCGCTGTAAAGTAGGCGATTATAGGAACTAATACGAGAACCACCAGAAATGAACAACCCGCATAAACGAGAAACAAAACTGGTGATGTCGACCCGACGAGCGGAAAATATAGTTGTCCTTGCCCCATCCAGTCCACAAATCCATAGATTCCTAGACTTCCGCAGAGGATGATGGCGCAGACAATCAAAATAGTTCGAAATGCGGGATGCTCTATAAAGGAGAAGCAGATCGCGGGAAGTAACTGGCGGGAAGGATGAGCCTGTTCTTGTTTGGGAGCACGTGCATCGATGCGTTCGACAGCTGCGTTGACCGTTGTTGACCAGGTCTCTTCAGAGAAAGCGCCAGTATCAACGGCTTCATCTACATCCTCTGAGTCATTGACGACATCCACCGGCAAATCAAGGTCGGTGAAGGCCTCTGTTTTACTACTCGCAGGTGGATAGTGACTGACATTAATTTCGCGCCGGGAATCGAGGAGAATCGGAGGAATCTTACTGCTTCTCAATGCTAGCAGACGTCTCAGCCAGCCCGGACGTTCGAACTCCTGTTCCGGAACAGCAGAGTCATTCTGGTCAGGCGCTTCAGGTTCTGCTAGAAACGAATCCAAATCATCTGCGTCAGCATATTCTGCATTATCATCTTCTTTTACAGACGGAATGGTTGGCAGCGTTACCGGATCTTTACGCGACATATAAAACAGGCCGACGACAGAATCAGCACGCTGCCATTCATCCATATAGCTGGGACGTACCATTGTCTCAGGCAGCAGATGCTCCTCACGAACCATCTGAACCATCTCACGGAAGAGGTAGGGCCCCAATTCTTCATCAGACTGTTTGTAGAACCATTCAGTCGCCATTTAATATTTACGCTTCGTATAGAAGATTAGTAACAAGCTAAAAAATCAATTACGTTAACAGGCATTTATTCTAATTTCACAAGGAAACTGCACAGCATACAAGAATCTTTTTAACAAATAAGGGATCTGATAAAAAACGCTCGTTATGCATCTGTAATCTGCATAAGCCAGCAATTCTAGATTAGAAATCTTCTTTTCGAAGATACCTTTTCTCAATTCGTTTTTTTGCTTAAATAGCCATTCCAGCATTTTATCTGTCTGATTATACGTGATTGACCAACAATCATGCTTCACGTTGTGTAGTTCCTGATACTCAGGTCTTCCACCATTCATTCTCAGAGCCTCTACCATTTTTCTAGACTCAGTCACGGGAATAACCTGATCAGCGTCTCCATGGACAACCCACAATGGAATGTGAGCAAACTTTTCGACGGACTTCGGATCCCCTCCTCCACACAGAGGTGATGCGGCAGCAAAGAGATCTGAATATCGAGCAAGCATACTCCAAGTGCCATATCCCCCCATTGAATAACCAGTAATGTAAATCCTGTTTGTGTCGATCGAGTGCTTCGCTGAAATATCTAAGATCAACTGATACACCAGATCCAGTAGAATTGTTTTTTGGCCTGCGGTTGATGTCGAATCAATTAGAACAGTTTCTGAGGACCAATCCATTTTTGGAGGACATTGAGGGGCCAGCAAAAAACAAGTATATTTTTCCTGTTCGTCTTCTGCTGCCAACCGCTGAGGTAGTGATTTTAATTGCGCCACATTATCGAAGCCTCTCTCTCCAGCACCATGCAGAAAGACGATCAATGGGTATTTTCCCCCATGTCTCCTTTCCCTCGGGCAAAGAAGTCGCGACTTCACTGGAAACTGTTTTGAATAGCCGGGTACTGAAACTTGCCGAGAAATAACTTTGAATTTTTTAGCAAGGTCGGGGTCAACTCCTTTGGAAAGGATGAATATTCTTTCCTGATAATCGAAAAATGCCAAAACAATCATATTGACTATAAGCCATCCGAGGAAAATCAAAATTATAGATTTAATTTTTCTTTGTCGAAAAACGTGTAATTTCATTTTTCTGGTCGTTAGTGAAGCTTATTAGAAGTGGTTTCATAACTTATTAAGTAAGGTGAACACGCACGCGAGTTGTGCGAATCCTAAAAACAAATGACTGTATCTTTCATACCGTACTACCAGGCGACGAAAGTTGAACAATCAACTGATGGTGCGTTCGACTTTCCAGCGGCGTCGATATCGCCGCAATTCACGCCCATCTTGCGTCGCTGGTTTTACACGGTTCTTGCGATGCGGACAGATCAGCTCTATCTGCCGTTTCGCCAACTGTGCGCGCAGGGGGTCGCAGTCGGCCGCACGATCATAAATCAGGCGATTGGGGGCGCGTGGTAATACGTGCTGGTCCTGCAGGGACTCCATCAGCTTTACCTCTGCCGGCGAGGCACTGGTACGATCCAGAGCGAGTGGGAGCCCGTTTCCGTCGACCAGCAGCATAAGCTTGGTTCCCTTTCCCCGTTTTGTCTTGCCGACATCGGTGCCCCTTTTTTTGCAGGGCAGAAAGTGCCATCCCCAAACGCTTCTGACCAGACCACCAGCTTCCGACGATCGAGGTGTTCGAGTAATCGCTGCCACGCTTCGAGGAATACACCGTCTTCGGTCCATTCCTTGAAACGACGCCAACAGGTGCTGGGAGATGGTAAAAATGTTGATAAATCTTTCCATCGGGCACCGGTCCTTAATACCCAAAGGATTCCTTCGAGGTACTCGCGGGAAGCCACTCTGGGCCGCCCTCCGGCTGCGTTGACTGGTGGTTCTGGAAACAGGTCTTTGATCAGAAGCCATTGCTCGTCCGAGAGTTGTGGTTTTGGTTCTGTCCTGGACCCGGTAATGTTGCGACCTGTGGCAGGTCGTGATACACGGGTCATGGTCATAATGAGACCTCCTTTCGGGGGAGGTACTCCTACAAATACTATACCAAACTGTTCACGTAATTTTGGGTTTTGAAAATACCTCTAGTCAATAGTGGCTCTTTAACGAAAAAAATCCAACACACATTTAATGGATTAGATCCTTGGAGAGAGCCAATGTCATCTCGTTTTAAGCCAAAGTTAAGATTCAATTAGAAATAAGATCTACTCCTTTTATAAGCAGTTTCATCGTCTCTATTGATACTTAAAAATGCTTAGGATATTTTAACAATTAATATCACTTATACCGATGTCTAGTCCAGAGTCAAGAGAAAGGTTCATTGGTTTACAATGACAGTAAACTCAGGTCCATTACTGAAAATGTTTGATTACAGTCTATCTGAACTTTCTACGGCACAACGATTAGCCATCCCATCGCCAGATCCCCCCCTGGCTGAAGCTCATCTTCCTGTAGCAGATAGAAGCAGCACTCGCGAGTACATTCCCGTCTGTGAGCCAGATCTTGATCCAAGAGTCACCTACGATCTGCAGAAATGTGTAGACGAAAACTGGATCTCTTCAGGAGGAAGATTTGTAACCGAGTTTGAAACAAGGTTTGCGCAAATCATTGGAACCAAGCATTGCATTGCGACTTCATCGGGAACAACAGCATTGCAACTATTGTTAGCAGCGTGTGGTGTCTCAGGTGGAGATGAAGTCATCATCCCTGCATTTACGATGGTTGCAGTTGCCAGCGCTGTGGTACATTTAGGCGCACGACCTGTGTTTGTCGATTGCGCACCTGATTCTGAGAACATTGACTTAGATGGTATATTGAAAAAAATTACTGACCGCACTAAGGCAATCATTGTCGTTCATACTTATGGAAGACCTTTTGATGTCGAGACTCTTCAGTCTCACGTTGACAGGAATCGAGTCGCTGTGATTGAAGATGCAGCGGAGTCGCATGGTGCAAAACTGAAAGGAAGAACGACTGGCTCGCTCGGATACGGTGGTGCATTCAGTTTCTACGCAAATAAGATTATCACAACAGGAGAAGGAGGAGCTGTCACAACAGACAATGACTCACTGGCTTCTGTATGCCGAACATTACGTGACCACGCCTTTTCCCTGGAAAGACACTTTTGGCATCGATATCGGGGATATAATTTTCGTATGACAAACCTTCAAGCTGCTGTAGGGGTTTCACAGTTGATGCAGTTTGACAGATTACGTGAAGCAAGAAAACGAATTGCTGCAAGATATAGCGAAGCACTGGATGAATTGGATGGCGTCATATTACCTGTTGAAGATGAAGAGACTGAGCACGCTTTCTGGGTTTATTTTATTCGCATCGATTCCGACACTCGGACACGCGATGATGTTCGACTTGAACTGGCAAATAATGGAATTGAAACACGTACTGCATTTATCCCGCTGCATCTTCAACCGGCATATCGCGAGTACAACGAGGAGAATGTTACTATGCAGCATGCTGAGCATCTCTCAGCTACGGGACTCTATCTCCCCTCTTCCGCTAAACTCACGCCAATTGAGATAGATTATATTTGTAAGAGTCTGCAGCAGACAATCAGAAGTTCGTTTAATTCACCCTCTAAGTGATCATGTTAGTATAGAGCGCCCCCCTTCTTAGATTTTTGTATAAAATCGAGAGCTATCTGAGTGTGTATCTAGCAGGCATCCCCATCTCTGTCCCAGCTGTCGTGTTGGTATGCTACCCTTAACTTGGTTCATTTGTTGTGAGGTTTTCCGAGTACGTGATCTTGGTCTGCTTTTCAAAAACCGATCCAATTGTTATGAAGGTTCTTAGCGTCCCTTTGACGAGGAGAAC
>CAJNIZ010006368.1:0-10186 GCA_905231905.1 Symbiodinium pilosum
GGTGGTGGGGTGTACAGTTGTGAGCCCACTGGGTTCAAAGGATGGTTGGGGTGATAGCCATAGGAGTTATATATCAATACATAGAGTTTAGGTGGGGTGACTTTTTCAAAGCGGGTTGTAGGGGTATATACGGCTTAGAGTTTCCAGGGTTTGAGGGAGATGAGGCCCACTTGGCGCTCTTGCGTTGCGATTGTCGTCATTGGCACGCCTTCATTATTGCATGAACTATCCTCCCTAAAACTGTAATTCCGATCGGGTTTGAGTTTTGGGGTTATAGTCCCCCTCAAGTNNATATGACTTTGGGTATATTGTAATAAGATCCCCATATACCCCATATTCTATCTACTTTAGGGGGGCCATAGGGTTCTAGGATTTTAGGGGCAGCAGAGAAATATTTAGGGCCGTATGCAGGAACCTATATACTTTAGGAAAAACGGAAATGGAAATTGACAACAAAATGGAGACTGTGTTCATATGAGGGTTCATAGGCAGCGTACAATGTAGGAGCCTGCTTGATTAGAATGCTTTGTATAGTGCTGTTGTTGTGCAAGATGACGACGGACAATAGGGCTAAGTATTCAGGGTGCTACTTCATATACATATAGGTTTCTGTTGGGCCCCTGTTGGTTGTAGTTTACACTACGGCGCCCAGGATAGTGCGAAAATGGGACCATAGGGATCAATGCGGGATGAGGTGCTCAACATATCTGTTGAGGTTCCAAGGGCTTTAGATGGGAGTTTCCTGAAGGAATCCCCAAGTAATCCGCAGAAAGGATGATCCCCATACAGTCCCTGTTGAGGGAGGGCCGTTTGGTGTTGTTCTTACAGGGGTTATATCCGGGCCAGGCTTCTAGCGTGCGGCAAAACCTGTTCTGGGATACTGCAGGGCCCTAATCCAGAAACCCTCAACGCTAAACCCTATCCAGAGATGGCAAGGAGCTGTCCCTTGAGGAGTACGTCAAGTACGCTCGTGAGAATCAGGCGTTTGCCTTCCGGCTTGGGGCGGTATCCCAAAGGCTCCATGTAGCTATATGGTATATACTTAGGGCCCAAAGCAGTTCCCATATAACTACTTTAGGGCCCAAGTATATACCATAAAGCTAGATGGAGCCTTTGGGTAGTAAGATGTACGCAAACCAATGGCTCCAGAAAGTTTACTGTCCTCAAATGAGGGGGTAGACTGCATCGGTTTCCATACTACTTTGGGCTTCTGTACTAAGATACATCAACTTTCGGTTTGGTGTAGCAGTTTCACCAATCTGTATAAATTCTGTCTCCATAGATAACATAGATGTAAGCCAGCCGTGGCAGGAAAACTTATCAATCCTAGTGTGCACATAGAAAGTTATGTTCCTAGACCCTCCTCCTACCCTCTATTAGGGCCTAAGTACCCACTATTAGGGACCATATGTCCCCAATTAAGGGTACAAGGAGGGTCCTGGTTCATCCTGGATCCTAGACCCTACTGGTGGGGTTTACTTGGATGATCTTTTGACTTAGTAAGTCTACCTACTATCTTTAATAAGCCCTTTAGCCCAAGTTGCTAAGTAGACTTACTAAGTCAAGAGATCCTCCAAGTAGGGCTTAGGGTTTAGGGTTTCAGCCTTGCATGGCTCCTTTAGTCCTACGCCCCATGCAAGCTACATCACGGTACAACCTTTGCTCGGCCCTATCATATTCGCTCGTATGCGTCAGACTATGGCTTCCTCCATAGGCTCACAACCCTAGGAGCCCAGTTACCTATATATTGGGTTCCTGTCCTTAAGTCCCTATATAATATTATATTATCTGTAACCCAAGGACCTACTATATGGGTACCTGGGCTTCTAGGGCAAACTTCTTGGTGCATGTTCGACCCTATCTTATTCCCTCGTATGCTCGACCATACGGATTCCTCCCTAGCCTCTCAAGCTTCCTGGAGCACACATAATATATTAGCATTTGCTTGTTTTTAAAGATCGTTATGATTACTGGCCATGCGTTGACTGAAAGACTCCCGAGGGCTACAAGTTAATGAGCGCTACCTACATTGGGCCCTGAAGGCTATGAATGGCACCGGGATATGCTAGACCGGCTAGACCCAAAGCTCTAGAGCCAAATTTATGAACCCCAAATCCTAACCCATGTCACACAGCGGATGCTTTCGTTTCAGCTCAGAAGGCTCTCGTTGATCCCCACCCAAAGCTCGAAGTCTCCAGCCATGGTGGTCGCAGGCGCTGACACTGTCGACAAGGCCAGAGGCATGTAATCCCCTCCACTAGTAATAGCCCCCTCACCCCAACCATAATTAGACGTTCCCATCATCTCCCCAAAGCCTACCCAGATTCCCAAACGTCCCAGGACAGCGTCTTCGCAAACTACAAGTCGGTGTTCTCGACCCAATTTGCTGTGTCACTGGCCGTCGAGTTTGTGGGCGTGATGTTCTTCCAAATCCTTGGAGGTTGGGGGGGGGGGTGGAAAAGGGTTTAGGGTTTAAGGTTTAGGGTTGAGGGTTTAGGGTTTAGGGGTGGAAATAGGAGCCACGCTCAGTTGGGAATGGAGGAATGCAGTGGATAGCTTCTTATGTGGCAATTCCTACTAGCCACCAGTGAGGGCAGCATTCGACCTCGGGCGTTTAAGCTCGCAACATGAAGAAAGCTGGCAAGATTGTTCGCACTGCATGTTGAGTGCTTCCTAGTCTTTCTCATTCCAGGGCTGGCTCATTCCAGGGCTAAAAGTGGAAGTTTCCATAAATAAGGGGACCCCAATATAGACCCCAAAATACTATAACCCTTACTACAGTATAGTACCGTATAGACGTCAGTATCGTATGGTATGGTATAGTAAAGTATACGACCATGGGAAAGGGGGGGCGATGGGAGTCTTAAAGCACCACACCAAGCCCCTCAGCCTTGAATGCAAAGCCTGTACAGGGTTAAGGGTTTAGGGTTTAAAGTTCAGGATTTAGGGAGAATTTCTGCGTCTTCTTTATACCCTTAGGGTCTATGCCCTTGTGTCTGGCTCCCAAAACAATGAAACATAGCCATTAATTCGGGCAAATGGGACAAACTACTGAAGGGTACAAAACTTCAGGCCTTAAGAGTACGAATTCACAGTCTTCGACCTACACATCCCTATGTAACCCCATATGATCCCGCTACATAATCCCAATGTAAGCCCTATACAATCCATTAAGAACCTTCCCAGAAGCCCTACACCTTAAACCCTCAAGCCCTGAAGCCCTAAACCCTCAAGCCCTAAAGCCCCAAACCCTCAAGCCCTAAGCCCTAAAGCCCTAAACCCTTAAACCCTAAAGCCCTAAAGCCCTAAAGCCCTAAAGCCCTAAAGCCCTCAACCCCTAAACCCTAAAACCTTAAAGCCCTAAAAGGATGCTCCGAACCCAAAATGGCGCCCTTTGTGAATGGCTTCGCTTTGGCCGTGTGGATCTACGTTGCTGCCAACATCAGCGGTGGTCACCTGCAGCCTGGGCTTATTCATGGGAAATACTTTCAGGGGTTTAGGGTTAAGGGTTTAGGGTCAAGGGTTTAGGGTTTAGGGCGAGGTGTGAATTTTGACCCTGGGGTTCAGGGGTTGGTGTCTAGGGCTGGGGCATGGCATCTGGGGTGTAGAGGTGTTCAGTTTGGGCTTCAGGGTTTAGGGTGTAGGGATTGGAGTTTTGGATCTGATCTGGGGCTTAAGGCTTGTTTCTGTTTTGTGCTTCCAGCCTATACACGGCTCCTGGTCGTACTCTTCCACGTTCATGTCTGAATTTACACGACAAGCGCCATTCACAGAGTTAACTACCAGTAGCACTCGCATCCAGATTGCTTCTGTTCCTTATGGGAACAGATAGGAAATTTCTCCAAAGTAACCCCCCATTAAAAACTAACATGGAAGCATCAAGGGGGCTGCATAGACGGTTGCCTTTTTCTAAAAACTATGCGGGGTGCCGTCTTCGTGAATTTAGGGGAGCCTACCGCTCCATTTGTTCCTGACGAGCCCTTCGCCCCAAAGGAGAAAAAAGACATGAATCCGGACCCAAGCCCGTATTCCGAATGTGTTCAGACAAATCGTTTTACGATCCGTGTGTATATATATATATACATACGCATTCATCCAAATATGTATGTATATAGAAGCGATCAAGCATCTTCGAGACCTCAAAGATTCCTGAGCCCTGCGCATCTCAAACCTTCAGAGATTTCTCAGGATCATCTCCACGCCCCTCAGACCCTTAACTCAGACCCTCTCCGAACCCTTAGACTAATATACGCCCCTAAGCCCCTCCCTACACCCTAAGCCCTACTTTTCGGGACCACGGGGTTACTGAGGGGTTAGGGAACGTAATTCTGCAAAGCATTGCAGTGGGGTATTTATGGGGTGGTTAAGAGGACGTAGCATATTAGCTGCATCTACTTCCAGGGTCCCAAGAACCTGAAGCCTAAACCCCAAACCTACAAGGAACCCTGCGGTGAGCTTCAGCACAGCTGTTTGCGGCTTCTACCCCGTCATCCACACCGCGCCTGGATTGTGATTGAAATTTGGGAAAGACGTAGGGGTTTATGGAAATTCCCATTTAACTGCGTCCTTTGGTTTTAGGATGCACGGGTATCAGGATGCCAACAACCAACAATCCACAGGTTTGATTGTCTAGAGCTAAACCTAAGGAACGGAATGCATGGCATTTTCCATGAAAAAGGGCAACCCAATATAGATCCTTATTATAGGGACTCTCCAGGGGTACTCCGAATGTGGGGAAACCTTACTCCCCATAAACCAATCTATGACCTGTGTGCCCATGTGATTGTCCATGTTCTTTTCCTTTTGATTCTCCATTCTTCCCTATGTACCCCTATAACTGCTTTTGGGGGGAAACCCCCGAATGGAACGAAACCTCAACCCTTAATCCTGAATCCCTTTCTCTCTAAATCCCTAAACTTTGTCCTCGCTAAACTGAATTCCTAGGAACCAGTGCCCGATACACCTTTGGGTTTACCCCTATTTATATACACACATATACAACCGATTTTTGGGAAATTTTTAGTGGTTTAGGGGTTAGGGTTGAGGGTTTAGGGTTTTGCCCCTTGATCTCCTTAGATTGCATCTTTCCCCTCAAAATGACCGTCCTGAAAGGCGTGTTTGTTAAGGGTTGCTATAACTCCTACTACCACTCTAGGGAATTCTAGTGGAGATTGCCTAATGACTAGGTTTTATATCCTGCGCTACCCTAAGTCCCGTAGTCTCAGAAGTGTAGAACCTTCGACCTAAGCCCCAAATTCTGAACCCAAAACCCTAACGGAATGTCCCCTGCAAGACCCAGGTGATCTACATCGCTCTGCAGATCATTGGTGCGATCGTAGGAGCTGTGCTGCAGTGAGGGACATGCCATTCCAGTTGAAGATGAGCCATAATCGAAACTTCTTGCAGTCACCGTAAAGCGATTTATATAGTGAATTCTAGAGCGGTCTATTATGAGGCTGATCTAGTACTATAGGAGGTTTTTCGGAAGTTCCCAGAGTAAGGATTATAGTTTGAGTCGTTCAGCTTCAGAAATGGCCGTCATCCCCAAAGGGGCTCTATTCGGGGTTGTCAGGACTCCCATTCTTCATTGTGGTAGCTGAATCCTTAAACCCTGAACCCTAAACCCTAAAGCCCTAAACGCTAAACCTTACCTGGACCCCAAAAAAGTAGGTAAAATAATAGCCCAAAAGATTAAAAAACAGCCAACAAGGCAATCATTTTACATATTCTGGGGGTTCAGGTAACCCTAAACCCTAAACCTTAAACTCTAAAGCCCTAAACCCTAAACCTTAAACCCTAAACTCTAAACCTTAAACCCTAAACCCTAACCCTAAACCCTAAAACCCTAAACCCTAAACCCTCACAAAAGCCGACTCAAGGAGCCTGGGTCTCGGCCGGTTTGGTACCAGGAGCTGGCATCATGATCGGCACTGGGGCAACGGGACCAGGACTGGGCAGAAAAAGGGTTAGGGTTTAGGGGTTTAGGGTTTAGGGTTTAGGGGTTTAGGGTTTAGGGTTTAGGGTTTTAGGGTTTAGGGGTTTAGGGTTTAGGGTTTAGGGTTACTATTATTACTACGAATATTGATACTATTGTTATTATTACTAGTACTATTATTATTATTACTATTACTATGGGTGAGGGGATTAGGGTTAAGGGTTTAGGGCTTAGGGTCGCTTTAGGGTTCTGGGTTCAGTTGGTTTAGGGCTTCGGATTTAGGGTTCAGAGTTTTGTACAAAATGTATAGGGTTGAGGTGGGGAGTTTCGGGCAGGTTTTGAGCAAATTGTGTGAGAGCGTTTCGCTTTGCTTTGCCCTTGTACGGTGTAGATCTACCCTAAATCCTGAACCCTAAACCCTTTAGCCTTATCTTTTTAGCCATGCTTGGCTTCTGTCCGCCTCGCCGTGGGAGCTGTTAGAGGTTTTGGGGTCCAATGTCGGGGCCTCAATAGGGTTTAGGGTTTAGCGATTAGGGGTTGAGCGGTTATGGATTTTGGCTGAGGGTCTTAGGGTTCAGCGATATTAGCTCAATGATGGCGAATCACATGGAAAAGAGAATGGAACATGACATGAAAACTGGGGAATCTGGGGGGCTATAGAGCATACCAATACGATAATCCCTACATAATATAATAGTTTCCATCTTCTTTTCCATCATCTGTCTATAAACCCCTATACAATTTTTAAACCCTAAACCCCATTTTCTTTTCCATTGGTACAGGGCACCTCAAGTAGACCTGAAGTTGACTTTGGTTTGAGTCTAGGCTTCTTTATTAGAAGGCTTCATTGGGTTCGGGCTCCGTTTAGGGTTTAGGGTTCAGGGTTTAGGGTAGGTTTCAGGGTAACCCTTAAGAACCCTAAACCCTTAGAACCCTAAACACCAAACTGCAAGTCTCTGAACTACAACTCACGGAGCTGCGGCTCCAGCATTCCTGAAAGAGGAACTGCCCTAAACCCTAGCACTACCCTATACCCTAAACCCTATGCGCTAAACCGCAAATCCTAGACCCTGTACCCTATAAACCCTATACTTTAAACCAAGCCGAGGTTCTACATAGAATCTCTGGGAGAGACTCAGAAACTTCATTTGCTCCCCTTCTCCCCCCGGGCCCTATACTACCCGGCTTTAGGGTTTGTAGGGTTCAGGGTGGTAAGGCCAATTAGGAGGCGACCTAAGGGTTGTAGTGTGGGGGGAGTAGAAGGGGAACTCATGAAAACTCCCTAAACCCTAAAACCCTAAACCCTAAAACCCTAAACAGTGAAACCCTAAACCCTAAAACCCTAAACCCTAAAACCCTAAACTCCGCGTAAAAGCCCCGTCAAAGGATGCTTCGATCGCAGCGTGATCAAGGATGTCACGGACGCGCAGGTGCCTTGCGATGCCAGGTTCTGCCTTAAGGGTTTAGGGTTTTAGGGTTTAAGGTTTTACTGTTTAGGGTTTTAGGGTTTAGGGTTAAACCCAAACCCGTGATTAATAAACCCCCTCCCCTTAAGAGGGATTATAATAGGGATCCTAATATTTGGGCCCTAAAAGGAGGGAGGTCTAATAATCATGGGTCTACAGTCTAATAGTAGCTTCCATTTTCTTATATAACCCCAATATACTATAGTAGTTTCCATTTCATTTTCCATTACCCCTATACTACCCCTATATATGTTTTCTCGTTATGCCCTTTTGCTATTATACTATGTCCGTGAGTACACGCATGGTAACGCCAGTGACCTAGTGTAGCCCTGCCTAAGCGGGTTCCGGCTCTCCCGAACTTGAGAGCTGATAGGGTTCCAGCTCTCCCTAGGTAACAACTGTACTGACAAACAAAAAGTTGTACTTGTAGGAAATGTTTTGGCATCATATTTTCTAGACATACAGTCCCCCTTAAGTAGATAGAATCTGTGGAGTACAGAGAGTGGGAATTTCATATTCTATCTACTTAAGGGGGACTATATGTCTGCTATAGGAAGGGTTCAGGGTTCCGGCGTTGAGATCGGGTCAGGCCCACTGCGCAAAAGCCTTGAACTGTGTTTCAGGTCTTCGGCTGGGAATGCGTGATGACCTTCACGCTCATCTCTTGCGTCTATGCCTGCACCTTGAACGTCCTCAGCATTTTTTTGAAGCATTAACCCTTGGGATTTAGTTTGGACCTTAAACCCTTACCCCTTTGGGATTCCCTCATACCCCTATTATAGGTTAACCCTGAGTAGGGGTCCTTAGTGCCACGTAAATTAATCAACAGTTTTTTAGTAGTTGCGCGAGAATCCTGACGCTGAAGGCAGTGACGGCCCCAACCCTCGTGTAAATTAGCTCATCACCCCGCACCCGGAACTCAGGATATTCAGATAATTCCATCTGCTACTTGCAAGGGGGTAGGGAAATCCCGATAGAAGCGAAGTCACTCCTGGAGACTCCCCCCTCCCCAAAAATTCAAAAGGAATCTTCAGAATAAGCCCTTCAATCCTCTTATATAGGTTTTCCTAATTACCTGACAGCCCCGGGAACTTAGCTGCACGATTTGAAGAGCTGTCCATAGAGCCTGCCCTTGTTTTCAGCAAACCTGATTGGAATGTATACCCTTTTGGGTATAGGGTTCATGGTTTTGGAAGCCTTGACCCGCACCTCTAGTATACCACTAGCCCGAAAGCCTAAACCGTGGACCTTATAGCTCTTGAGCTTCAAGGGCCATGGGGGTATGTGGTATAAACTTGGGGCCAACTGGGTTCCCAGATGGACACTTTGTGGCCCAAGTATCTGCGATATAGCTACAGGGACCTTCTGGGAAGAATCATTGCGCTTGAGGGTTTAAGGTTTGGGGTTCAGGGTCCAAGTACTCTCAACAATCACACACCTACCGAAACTTGTACTGCAATTTCCAGTGTTTGGTACGTGGGCCTTTCGGGTAATCCTAACCCAAAAACCCGAAAACCTAAACCCTAAATCCCAAAACCACAAACAAAAAACACAGAGGCGGTGTGGCTAAGCCGGGACACGGAAGCCACACGCCCTTTGCAGTGGGCCTGGCGTTGCTGGCTTCTAGCCATGCAAATTGTTGGGTTCAGGGTTTAGGCTTTAGGGTTTAGGGTAGGGTATAGGGTTACCTTCTAATGGAGTATGAAATGGAAGAGACAATAGAACATGAAAGAGAAAACAGGGTGATAAGGCCATAGCATTTTGTTTTTCCGGGCCCTAAGATGAGGCTAGTTTTCGCCATATACACAACGGACTGATCGGGTTACAAGAACAACAATTGGACAAAGAGTGAGGGCGTTGTTTAAAAAAACATGGGAGAAGGTAAACAAGACAGGTCCGGTCGAAAAAAGGTAAACGCGGGTGGAATATGATAGAATTTGGTAACTTTTTGTCTGCATCTTTTTTTCTCACCTTTTTTCTACCGTTATCCACCTTTCGCCTTCTTTTCACCTTTTTCTACAATGTTTCTGTATTTTCCTACATTTGCTCTTACCTTTTTGCTACCTTTCTTTCTATTACTTCCCATCTGTTTTCTACCATTGTTCTACCTTTCTGCCAGCTTGTCCATTTATCCATTGTCTACCTTTACCTCTTCCTTTTGCAGTTTTCCACCCCTTGTCACCTTGTTTAAATGCTGCATTTCCCATATGTACATATGAGTTTGTATGTAATGATAGGGTTTCGGGAGTAAGGTTTAGGCTTTAAGGTTTGCGGGTTTTCGAGTCTGAGGGAGCAGAGCTCAGGCCTTGCGCGACAGGTTATCGTGAGAACAATGGCTTGGGTGTAGGGTTCAGGGCTTGCGTACTGCCCCCACCCCGCAGTAGTTGGATGGTAATATGCCACATTAGAAGATGATTGTTCACAGCCCTAAATGTAACCCCCACTACAGATTGTTTTTTCTTGGTGGGGGCGGTACCCAAACACCGGCATAGATGGGCCACAACTTTACAGGGTGTAGTGTTCAAGGTCGAGGGTTATTCTGACGAAGAGGACTACAGAGCTTGGGAAGGTTTTTGTTTGTTTGTTTTTTGTTTTTCTCTCGGTTTTGGGAGATGCTTTGTTTGCTTTGAGTAGCGAGGGCATTGTGACAGCTTATGAGTACTTGAGTACCTATAGCCAGAGCTCAGAAGCAAAAAGCTTGCCCATGCAGCCACCCCACCCCCCCACCCCAACCCCCACCCCACCCCACCCCACCCCACCCACCCACCCCACCCCACCCCACCCC
>CAJNIZ010006369.1:6084-29110 GCA_905231905.1 Symbiodinium pilosum
GGAGTTTAGGGGTTTAGGAGTTTAGGGGTTTAGGGTTTAGGGATTTAGGGTTTAGGGTCTAGGGGTTGAAGGGTTAAAGGTTTATAGTCCCCCTTAAGTAGATAGAATATGGTTTTGGGTACATTTTCAATAAGATCCCCATATACCCACTATTCTATCTACTTAAGGGGGACTAGAGGGTTTAGGGTATTTGAGCTCCACTTAAAATCTCGCCGCTGGACTACTTAAAGGGTGGTTTCCCAAAGTATGGACCCCAGAATAGATCCCCGAATACTTTGATTTTTGTTGTGAGGACCCCAACTTCATGGGCCCCCGAAATTAGGGAAACTCCCACCTTTCTCGGACAAAAACAAAATCAGCCCTTAGCCCTAATCCTGCTGGGCCTATAACAAGGATGATATGTTTGATAATCCCTTAAGGTCATACTGTGACAAAATTGGAAATGTTCCTGAGGAAATAGGAGTTCAAGGCATGCTGAGGGTGGGGGTAGCTGAGGACGGCTCCAGTCTAGCTGCTGCAGAACCAGAAACAACCTGAAATACTAAGTAATGTTTAGGGCGAGAAACTTAACTCACAATCCTAGACCCCTGAGCCATGAATGCTTAAGTGTGAGACCTAAACCAAGCAACTACTGTAGACCCATGATTAAGAACCCCCCTCCTTTTAAGGGCCTAAATAATAAGATCCCTATGGCCTTAAAATAATCCCTATTAAGGGGGCCCTCAACCCTAAACCCCAAACCCTAATCCCCATAATATTAGGATCCCTATTATAATCCCTATTAAGGGGAGGGGGTTGATTAATCATGGGTCCGGGCTATCCCTCAAAGCTTTGGCATCCCAGGCCCCAAGCCAAAGACCAGAATCCCGGAACCTTCGACCCGGCGCTCTAAACCAGACACCTTAAACCCAAACCCTGATATGAATTAATGCAACACCCCTGAACCAAAAAAACAGAAAAGAAAATAGCGAAACACCACGACAACCAAAAATAAAAACAACAACCACTGATCAGTAGCCCCGACAATCTGCAAGATGTCCTGGCCCAATCGTCTCGTCCACAGTCGAAGCGCATCTGACACAGCAATCTTTGGAATGTAGAAGCTGCTATATCACAGGGTTATATAGGGAGAAGACATGGGTTTAGGGTACTTAGGACCCCTACTATGTGTTAACCTGTTAACCCCTAGGTACCTATACTATAATAGGAGTATAAGGGAATTCCGAAGGGGTAAGGGTCTAAGGTCCAAGCGAAGTCCCAGGGAGGAAAAAGGAAGCGCAAGATTAAGCACCGTACTACCTACATAAATGAGGGGGGAATATGCAGATTAAACAGGACATTGTAGTTACTATACAACCGAACAATGGCCGGTTTACTTGTTTAGCGCGAGATTCTCAAATGCCCGGTAGGATGACTGGGCAACAAACTGTGTTGAAAATCCAGGGTGCTCATGTTTGAGCTCTCCAGTTTGTATCGCGGTCGGCCCTGCTTTGTGGGTCGTCAGGGGCGGCAGTCGCTGCGTCTGGTTGCATAGGCATTGGTCGGAAGCGGGCTCCTCCGTCCGATACCCCAGGGTCGACTGGAGCAGCCTCGGCCAACCTCCTTTGTTCCGCTATGAAGCGCGCATTGTTCTCGTCCTCCTGAAAGGCAAACTCTAAGCCATGAAGATCCCGGTCATCAGGTGTTTTCCCCTTAGTCAGATACTGACTGAGGGTGGTGAGAGACTTCATGCGACTTTGCAAAATCGACCTGACCGCCTCAGGTCCCGGTCTCTGGGTTGTAGCGGGTTTGTGTAGGAGTTCTGCAATGGCTGCTCAAGAGAAGACCTTGATTTGAGGTTACCTGGCCCCCTGCAATATTTAGAATAGAGGGCTTCTTGACTGTTTCCCCATGATTTTAACCTACCTTTTCAGGTTCAAGTAGAGTTTTTGGGAAGCTTAAGCCATCTTAGCCCCAAGCCCTAGCCCTAAACCCTAAACCCTAAACCCTGAACCCTGAACCCTAAACCCCTAGACCCTAAGCCCTAAACCCTAAATGCCCCCCCGGGCCCCAGCTACATCGCTTGAAGCCTAGGGGATGCTTACATCAAGGCTCATGGCTAGCTGATAATTCTGGTTAGGGTTTAGGGCTTACTGGGTTGCTGTTAAGGAACTTAAATTAAGTTACCATAATGGGTATATATAGTAAATGATAGGGTTTCCCCAATATAGTAACTTAATTATTTCTGGTTATAGTCCCCCTGAAGTAGATAGAATATGGTTCTGGGTACATTTTCAATAAGATCCCCAAATACACCATATTCTATCTACTTAAGGGGGACTATAGGGTTTAGGGTTTAGGGTCTGGGGAGGTTTAAGGTTTAGGGCGTAGGGTTTTGGGGTCCAGGGTTTAGGGTCTGGGGAGGTTTAAGGTTTAGGGCGTAGGGTTTTGGGGTCCAGGGTTTAGGGTCTAGGGAGGTTTGGGTTTAGGGTCTAGGGTTTAGGGTTTAGGGCTTTAGGGCGTAGGGGTTAGGGTGTTTGGGTTTTGGGTTTAGGGTACAATGCGGGCATGGATGCCATTCATAGGGGTATATGAGGCTTCGAGGTTCTATAGACTCAGATGAGGGTATATAGAGTTTTATGAAGTTATCTAGTGCTATGTGAGGGTATATAGTGTTATATGAGGTTATACAGAATTATTTGAGGATATATACCGCTATGTGAGGGTATATAGGATTATATGAGGGTATATAGTAGGGTTCTGTGAGGTCATATTGGGTGGAATTCCTCTCGTCTCCTCTGTGACCACTCATGAAACCAAAGCCTCGTACCCTTTAACCCTATAATATCGCTTGGACTGAAGTTTGGAACTACTCCTGACGCTTCGAGTAGGCTTCCCACCCCAGAGTGCCTGTCTATTGATCAACGACTAATCCCCACGCGGTTTGGGGGCTAGAGTAATTATAAGCGATAAACGTACACTGTGAACGATGGGTTAAGCCCAAATAGATGGTTTTCTGGACCATCTGATTTCTGTCCTATAGTTGCTCGACAGAAGGAATGGATACCGCCCAAAGGGGGGGTTGCATAACATTAGGGGCCAAGTGACGACGTCACTTTTTTTCAAACCATGGGCTACCACATATCTGAGTCCCTACAATGAGGATGTATAGCTCTGATACTGGCTTCTACAGACCCAGCTGCGGAGGCCAGCGAGCCCCAAACACACCTTGTATACAAGGGACATAGGAACCCAACCCACATGAACCGTAAGCCCCAAACCTGAAACCTTAAACCCTAAACCTACCTACCCAGCTGCTAGGGAGAGTAAACCTCCAGCAGCATGAATTGAATTGCTACTGCGACCATGAGAGATTCGCTGTGCAGGAATCCTGAAACTAAGCTCTTCGACTGGTTTCAAGGTCCGAATGGATTAGGTACCGGGTGTATGCGGAAGTGCTCAATCTGTGAACCCTGAAAATACCCCGGGGCCTTTTGCCAAGAACTCAATCCAATCGTAAAGGTAAACAGGTAATCCCGCGTGCGAGGTCCAAAGCCCAATACCTGATCCCTGAATCTTAGACCAACCACCAATGCCGCTACCTTTAAACCCAAAACCCTGACACCTAAATCCACGTAGGAGTTTCTATTTTCATGTTCCAAGGATCTTTGTGGGAGGTACTAACCGTACAAACCCCCCCACCCTGTACTAGTGGCATAATAGGAATAACGAGGACCTCAAGATCATCACCATTTGCCCTTCTAATCAATATTACTGGGTGAGGGGTCCACTTAAGATTAACCCCAAATCCCTAAACCCTACGCTCCAAACTCCTAATAAGCCCTGATCCCGAAACCGTACCTGAAAGTATCCATATATGAGCTATAATCTAAACTTCTTAAATGCGGTTGTGCAGGGGTTCTATAGGGGACTGTTATAGGGGTTATAAAGGGTGATAGACTATACCCCCCTACACCTTAAACCCCTAACCCTAAACCCTTAGGGGTTGGTTATTCAGGGGGATACTGGGAGTCTAGATTATGTCACTATACCTGGACCTCAGACGTATGTAAAATAATCGCCCTTGGGGTTGTTTTCAAAGATTTTGGGCCATCACCTTACCTACTTCTGGGCCCGGGAATATAGATATATATATATATCCATACACCCAGCCCTTAAGGAGTTTAGAGCGTACACTAAATCTTGCACAACCCCCCTAAAAAACCACCCTTCAGGGAGTTAAGACTATCTAAACCCTAAACCCTCCATAAAACCTGCCTTCGGCCTGTGCTTTCGCCATGCTGGCTCTGCAAGGCTCATGGATTCACTGCCGCTGTGCCTGGCCAAAGGAGTCTCCCAGGTTATATGGGTATTGGTCTAAATTCCCTATAATACGGGGTCCTATATTTAGGTTACTATTGTAATACGGGTCCCTATATAGATTTCCCCCATTTTGGGAACAGTAATTTAGGGAAACTCCCATATACATCATGCTGGGTAGGGGTGGGGGTAGGGTTTAGGGTTTAGGATTTCGGGTTTAAGGTTTAGGATTTAGGGTTTAGGTTCTCTCCAGCGTCATGTACAACATGCAGATTTCCTGAATCACCAGTGCATAGGAATTACGTATGCGAACAGAGAGGGGTCCCTCTCAAAGGGTTCATAGGGGGCATATATAAGGTTTAGGATTCAGGAGGTCTATATTGGGATCCTGTATTTTGCCATATACAGGCGTTTATTGCTGTAGATAGTTGACTGGGGCTGTAGGTACCTTTCAGTAGGTTACTTACCGTGGCATTTAGAACCCTCTAAACCCCCTCTACTCCATCTTGCTGGCCCCCGCTGATCCGTACAAGTGAAAGTCCAAAGGACGGGGTTTGGGGTTCAGGGTCCGGGGTTTAGGCAGTTGTTTTTGGAAGCTCCAATACTAGGAATGTCCATGATCGGTGGCATTGGCTTTTCACGTCCAAGCCTCCGCCCCAACACCTAAACCCTAATCCCTACACCCTACTCCCTAAACCCTAATTCCGAAACCCTACTCGCTAAACCCTACTTCCTAAACCTATAATCCCTAAAGCCCTAACCTACAGCGACGCTGTTTAAACATCCGGACATGTAAACAANNATTATACTACCTCCGCAAAGCATGGCGCCCGGCCGCCCATGATCAACAACATCCGGAATGGAATCTAAACAGGAAAACATCCGGATTTAAATAGATCCCTTATACTACCTCCGTGGCACGTTGGGGTTGGCCGCCCTCCACTTATTTAAAAAATTGTCACCGTATTCCCTAAACCCTAGTACCTATACCCCAATCCCTAAACACGGGTTTTTGTTGGTGGAGGGGATGATCTCTCATCGCAGGACCCAGAGGAAACGGCTAGCCTGCTCCAGCTCCAGCTACTGCGACTTCGGCAAGACATTGCCATAGATAGCAGCTTAGGATTTAGGGCTAGGATTTGCGGTTTAGGATTTAGGGTTTAGGATTTAGGGCTTAGGGCTTACGACGTAGGGCTCAGGTTCAGGCATGGGCTTTGGCTTGAGAGATTTAGGATTGAAGGACCTGTTTTGGGCTTCGGTTCCCGCATTAAGGGATCTGAGTGCAAAAGTCAGGTTGTAGTCCGGGTTTAGGGTTTATAAGGCTTAGGACATACCATTCGCCGGATCGCGATTTCAGCAAACTTGCAGGTTCCGGTTTGAGTGGCTCAGATTTCGGTTTCCGGCTCATGGGTCTCTTTGCTCCTTAGAATTTGGAGTAGGGATAACCAGGGTGCAGGCATATGCCTAGAAACTCCAGTTACAACTTGCTTGTGCATTTGATTCCCACTATGAGAATGTGTCCCAAATATATAGATACATATATATATATCTACATGTATATACACATCTATCTATCCATATTCGGCCGATATCTTTTGGGAAGCTCCCCCCTAAACACGATGAATCCCTATGTACCGTATCCCTTTACAAGCTGCTTATAACCGGGGAGCATGGGGGCGATGGGGGTCAGCTTGGCTTGCGTAAGTACACGTTGCAGCGCTCAGGTGCTACGAGAGCTAGGGCTCAACATGTATAAGGACTATAATGAAATGCGGCCAGGGACCTATTCAGAGTTACGATGTTGGGTTGCGGGCATCGACGCCTTTCCATATCTACAGTTTCGTGATTGCACCGAATATTTCGGCATGAGCTCAAGCCAGGGCTCAGTAGTGGTGGCGGAAGATGCAAACATGTTTTGATCATGGGTTCCCCTACTACCCCCCTCTAGACAACCCCTCCTAGGTTCCCCCTGAATTACGGCAGTGTTCGCGGGTATATCAGAAACTTTCGAATTTTGACGAACAAGTGCTCTCTGCACACCTGCAAAGAAATACCATGCGAGCTTGAACAATTACTACAGAAAAGCGGCTGCCACGGGCCTGTGAACAAATCTAGCATTTCAAGGCCCCGAAGCACAACAGCTGAAAAGACGTCCTCCGAAATGCCGCCGCTTCGCCCAGTGTGACGGCATGTCAAAGTTTGACAGTGAGCAAGCCACTGCACCACGTGAGTACGTGAAAGGGTCCAGGTACCTGTAACATGTAGTTGGGTGCTTTGGGTCCAAGGGGGGGTCAAAACAATCAAAGTTATATACTACACAGGCAACCACACCCCTCAAACCCTGAACCCTGAACCCCACACCCTGAACCCAAAACCCTAAAGCAAAACGGATTGGTGCTCCGGTTCGTGTTATAAGTTACATTGTACACGCTCATCTCGTTAGGGGCACAGTCCCGATGGTATAGTCTAAGGTTAAAAGTATGGACCCCTAATATGGGCCCCTAGGCCTTTTCGGGGGATTCTAGGGACCCTCAAGGTTACATATAGGTTGTGAGTACGTATATAAGAGTCCCAGGGTTAAGGGCCCATATAAGGGGCTCAGGGTTTCAATCTTGGATATACGGCTCAAGGTCTGGCTGGGATGCATAGCCTGCAAAGCTGTGTTTAGGGCTTATAGGGTGTAGGGTTTTAGGATACAGGGTTTAGGGTTTAGGATGCTGGGTTTAGGGTTTAGGATATAGGGTTTAGGGTATAGACTTTGGGGTTTGGGAGTCAGGGTTTAGGATACAAGGTTTAGGGTTTAGGATACTGGGTTTAGGGTATAGGGTTTCGGGCTTAGTGTCAGGGATTTCTGGTTTAGGGTGAATTTGAAACTGGAGAATGCTAAGTGGACGGAAATGTACATTGGAAGTAGGATGCTTCTGAATAAGTTCTCCCTTCCCCAATAACCAGGGCTAAAGAAGTTTAAACTTTATTAGAGAGACCCAAGAAGGAAGCCCAAAAAGTTTAAAGCTCTTCGATTGGCTAAGTAAAGTTCCGAGGAATGTCAGGGCCTTGTTTTCTTCCAAGCCAGAACCAAAGGTACGTGGCACCACTTTGGGCGCCCTGAGTACCAACTATCATCAGCTCCCACAACAATAGCATGGAACCCGAAAATGTTGGGCACATAGATCATTATTCTGGGTATGTGGGAGGTCTCGCGTATGAAGCTAGCAGGTTTTTGTGAGCATCGTTTACGGGACATCAGCAGCACACTATCGTCTTTATCTGCTTTGTTTGGCTCTTCTAAGTCTGGGAAAGACTCCTAGAGGACCAGCTTGTGTTCACTTGCGGAGAGTTTCAGGAGTTGGGGTCGGCGGCTGTTGGGGTCAACGCATGGGCTTCTCATCGCCAAGGTAAGTACTTAAGGCTCACTCTCCACGCGGAGCCAGAGGAAGGTTTCTCCCAGGGAAGATCGCGAGATTCGCAGCTCATCATCAAGGAACGTAGTCGTCATGCTCAATGACCTGATCAATAGTTTGCGTTTGGCATTTGGAGATCTGGATTCAAAGGATCCGAGGTTTTCGGGTTATATATGCTGCCACAAAAACTTCAAACATGATTGTGGCAGGAGACTTGTAAGGTGAACGGCTTGGGTGGAGGTATCTTAACCTGGAGCCCTCCACCCTGAACCCTAAGGCCTCAAACCCTAGACCCTAGACCCCAGACCCCAGACCCTAGACCCTAAACCCTAAGCCCTAAACCCCTACACCCCAGACCCTAGTAGGTATTCGAGCTTAGGAGACACAAACGTGGGATCTTCTGATGGGCCGTAAGCCCCCTGGCTTCTTGTGTGTTTAGGCTGTTTAGGGTTTTTGGGCTCCGGGGAGTTTGGGCTTTCTAAGTTCATGGTTCAAGGGGCTTATAGAATTCGGGGAGTTTAGGGTGCTCAGGATTTCAAAGTTTGTTGTTTAAGGGGTTTAGAATTTCAACGTGTAGCGTTCCGGGCCAATTTCCTGAGGACTTCTGTCAGGCTAGCAATGCAAGACCCTCCAAGTACACTTAAGATAGGGGACTGTGGATGAGGAAATCTTGTACCACCTAAGACCCAGTTCCGCGATCATTCCGACATTTGCGGTACATAGAATGGTGCAAGGTTGCGGCAGTAGTGGGCATTTGGGCTGTAATATAACTCTCTTCCCCAACCAAGGCTTAAACAAATAGACTTTATTATAGAGACCCAAAAAGGAAGCCCAAAAAGTTTAAAGCAAATCCTTGTCGATGACAACCCAAACCCAAAAAGTTTAAAGTTCTTCTGTTGGCTAAGTAATAGAAAGGTAGTTGGAGAGTCTTGAGATGGGTGAGTGCCTGTTGTAGTTCGGTTCCCAACACTACCCCCTGGAATCCGGACTTCTGCAGATGGAGCCTGAAAGGATGATGATGCCACAGGATTTGCAAACTGATTGCTCTTCAGCTTTATGGTGTAGGGTTTAGGGAGGGGTTCCCTAAACCCTAAACCCTAAACCCACCCTAGATTACCAATCGCTGCACACATTCTTTGTAGCCTCGGCCTAACTCAAGTTCGGGCTGAGGATAGGGTTTAGGGTTTAGGGTTTTAGCGTTAAGGGTTTAGGGTTTAGGGCTTAGGGATTACATAGGGTTTTCGGGTTTAGGGTTTTGAGGTTTCGGGCTTTACGGTCTAGGGTTTTAGGGTTTAGGGCTGTAGAAAATCCAGGAACAATGAGAGTCTATGAAGGTGGCCACTCTAGAACCCTTAGCAAGGGCTTTGGGGTTTTAGGGTTTTAGGGTTTTAGGGTTTTAGGGTTAAGGGTTTTGGGGTATAGGGCTTAGGGGTCAGTGCTTTGGGTTTAGGTTTTAGGGTTGTTCAAGATAAGCACTGACAGCCTGAGAAGATAATGACCTTAGCAGCGTGAGATCTATGGCAAGACCGACTACCCTAACCCGATTTAGCACCATAACTTTGAGCTGAAACTCACAACCCCCCTTTATACACACCAACTCCACCTAAGCCCAAAGAAACCTAGACTAGCGTGTTACCCTGAACCCGTTCGCCTACCCTCTGGACCCTATGGTACCCTAAGCGCTAAGTGATTCGTAACCCCGAGTTCTCAGCCCATTTCCTAAACCCTGAGCTGATAAGGTTTAAGGTTTGGGGTTTAGGAGGGTTTTTAAGGTTTAGGGTTTAGGGCTTAGAGTCCAAGGCTCCGTATACCTTTGGTTTTCGGGTATGCTAGAATACTAAGGTAACGGATGCTTTTTTGCCAACAGAAAGTCCCTTAACCCTAAGGTATGAATTCCCTAAACTCTACACCCTAATCCCAAACCCTAAACCCTACTCCTGACACCCTAATCCCTAAGCCCTGAACTCTAAACTGGCCCCAAACCTCACTAAACCTTGGATACTGCCCCCACTCAGTAACAGTTAGATAATAACTTTAATATGGGTATATATAGCCCTTAACAGGACCCCTAATATAAACAGTTACTGGGTGGGGGCAGTACCCAAACTAAACCCTTTTCCAAGCCCAAGCGCGTTGGTTCCAGCAAGGGCAGGGAGGCCGAGGGGAGGCCGGGAAGTGACACCTTCCACACGGTTTAGGGTTTAGGGTTTGGGGTTTGGGGTTTAGGGTTTAGAATACTAAACCCCAAAGGAGGATAGAATCTTACTCTATATTGGGTACCATAGTACACTCAAATAAAACACTACTCACATGAAGGTTGTTCTAAAGGTCCTTGTAAAGCAAAACCCTAAGCCCTAAGATCTAAGGTTGGGAATACACTTCCTTAAATGGACGGGATCCTAACCAAACAGGAACCCTATATCATGGCCATTGTGCGGACAGGAATGTTGATCGACTACCACATGGAGCGGTATGTTCAGGGCTGAGGGTTCATGGGGTTTAGGATTTAGGGTTTAGGAACCCCAAACCCTAAAAGTTCGGGGTTTAGGATAACTTTCCTTCGCAAGAACTATTTAGAATTTAGAGGCGGTATACAGGTTTAGGATGTCAAGGTGGCGCATCCGTTTTAAGGGACCATAGAATTATAGAGAGAGGGTTCACACAGTGCTTTCGGCTTTTCCTCGACAACGTGAATGTGCGCCTGCTTTTTGCTGCTTCTGTGCATGAGCACAATTGCATTCAGGCTTTTAACTTGGTCATTAGGGGATCCAAGCTAAAAGCCCACAAAACCCTGTTGCCATTTCATTCTCCATTTTCCATTAACCCCGATTTCATGTCATTCGCCATTTTGTTTTGCGTTCGATTCTCCAGTAGCCATTGGGAAACCCAAGCTTGGAGGATCACCCCCAACTGTAAAGAGAGGCTCGGGGCCTAAACCCTTGACCCTAAACCCCCCAGACCGTAAAACCCAACCCCTAAGCCCCAAACCCTGAACCCCAAACCATAAATCTATCTCCCTTCAAAGGTACCCGCTTGTGGGTCTAGCAAGTGACACATTGGGTGAGCCTGAGACCATCCGAAGTGAAGAACGCCACTCGGTTTAGGGTTTCGGGGTCTTTGGTGGAAGGGTCTAAGGTTTCAGGCTTGGTTTAAGGTTTAGGGGTCTAGGGTGTAGGGTTGAGGTACAGCTCCAAGTATTGCCTTAGCCCTCATTCAGGCGCTGGTTGTCTTTGTGTTCATTAGCGGTTGGATGGATGTACTCACTCCTACCCCCCCGACCCCGGAAGATTAAGTGGCAAGCGCCAATCCTAACCCCAAATCCCAAACTCTAAGGAATGTCAAATCCTGCGCCTCGATCTCTTGAAAAAGCAAAGTAAACCCCGAGGGTAGATTAGAATATATGTATATATACCTATATATATATATATGAATACAAATATAAATGAGCCATAGTCTAAAGTCCTAGTATCCTCCTTAATATACTCTGTAATGGTCCCCTACATAATGCCTTATATAACCACCTTTCAGGAGTTTAGATTATGGTTCATATAAACCCTAAACCCTAAACTGCGTCTTAAGAGCGTTTTGTTTGAGGATCAGGGTGTACGGTTTTGGGTTGAAGGCTCAAGGATGGAGGTGTACGAGCCCTCAACCTCAAAATCAAATCCTAAATGCCAAACAAACCTTAAACCCTCAAGCCCGGAGTCAACGGATTTGGGCTTACAAGGGTTTAGGGTTTGAGGTTTAGGGTTAAGGGTTAAGGTTTAGGCTGGCAAGCAACACACAAACCTGCTCAAACTCAGGACATGTACCTTTTACAACTTCTATAAGCCCTGAGCCTTAAGTCATTCCCCCGGAAAAAACAATTACCGCCACCATGGGGAATAGAAGTTAGAATCGCGCGGTCAAAATCCACCTTTACGGACAGCTACTAGGAGGGGGAATGTCCCAACAGAAGCCCCGCACCCTCAACCCTAAACAAACCCACAAACCCAACAATCCTACACCACGAACCCTACACCCTAAACCCCTAAGCCACCAAACCCTAACAAAACAGGGTGACCTCTGCTTGAGGCGCTCGCAGGTCGAGTCGCCTATAGCAGGGCAAAGCTTGCCAAAGGGGAAATGGTTCAGGGCTTTGGGGGTTTCAGGGTTTAGGGTAAAGGGGGTGAAGGGTTTAGGGGTTTAGGGTTTTTCAAGGCTTAGTGTTCGGGGTTAATAGGGTTTAGGGTTAGGGTAGAATTAATTTAGACCTTCAGTTACTGTCGATAGAGCCCAAAGACCAACAAATAGTACATACATAGACCCATTAAAGGGTAGTGGGGGGCCCTGCTAGGACATGGAGTTTAGGGTTTTGGGGTTTTGGATGTAGGGCTTTGGGGTATATGTGCGGGACTTATAGGGTGTAGGGTGTAGAGTTTGTTTAGTTTGGTTTGCGTTTTGGACATAGGTTTTAGGGTGAAGGGTTTAAGATTAGGGTTTTGAGACAGTTTCGGGCTTGGGGCTTGGACCCTGAGGCCCAAATATCCCGTCTCAGATCGTTGCCCAAGCGAATACCCTAAACCCTAATGAGTTCAGGGTCTATGGTGCAGGTTCCTGGCCTTTATAGGTTCCTGGTTGGAACTGTAGACGCTAAACATTGGAGTAAAGCATATAGGGTTTAGGGTAGAACACTTATGCAAACGACCTAGGTTGTGCAAGATTGAGACGCAGCCGTTGTTCCGCCACTTCCGGATGAATTGAAGGAAAGAGCCCATAAACCACTCCATATGCCCAACAGCCCCTGAGCCTCAAAAAATGAAATTCAAAACGGACCACCCTGAACCCTGCACACACCATGGGACCTATTATAGAGGCCCAAATAATTACCAATATTATGACGAACGTATAGTGTGCCCCAAATAAACCTCAACAACCATTGGATTGTTTTAGGCTTCTATGGCACCCACGCTTAGATCTACGCCCTTAGCCGAAAACCCTAAGCCCCTAAAACCCTAAGCCCCTAAACCCCTAAACCCTGAACCCCTAAACCCAACCTATGCTTCCATTTTCTTTTCCACTATGCCTATATAACCCCCGTTATAGGAACCCTAAACCCTATATACCCCTAAAACCCTAAACCAAATGTTGAGAACGGAATCAGCCTTGCTGATATGACGCTGGCGCTACACCGCAAGGAAACCTCTGGCGAAAGGAGCTTTGGGCTTTAGGGTTCAGGGCTTAGGGGTTTTAGAGTTTTAGGGTTAAGGGTTTTGGGGTTTAGGGTTTAGGTTTTAGGGTTTAGGGTTTAGGTTTTAGGGTTTAGGGTTAAGGTTTCGGATTTAGGGTTTAGGGCTTATGGCTTAGCATTTAGGTTTTGGGGGGCTTTGAGTCTAGGCTTTTTAGAGGCAGGGTTGAGGGTTTTAAGGGTTTAGGATTTTAGGGCTTAAGATTTTTAGTGGTAAGGGTTTCAGGGTTTGAGGGTTTAGCCGTTAGGTTTCAGGGTATTACAAGGTGAAAGGTTAAAGGGCTTGGGGTGTAGGACTCTGGGGTTTAAGGCGTAATGTCTTCCAAAGCAAGGAATTCTCTATACCCTCACCATCTACGAATAACAAAACCTTACCTTACGATGGGGCCTTCCGAAAACTAGCCGTATGTTTTTTGGGGATCCGGATTTAAATTAAGGATTATGGCCATAATGTGTGGAAAGAGCTTTTTGAAAACTACCAAACTGTCCCTAAACACTAAAACCCTAACCCCTTAAGGGAGTGAGGTGTCAACCCACTCACTGGGCTTCACCGGTCCAGGGCTGCTTGCGCTTTACGGCATTGTACCTTCGCTTTGCAGCTACCCGGTGGTGCTGCAACTGTTATACCATACAATCTCTAGCTAGTAGGGATGATGTAGCCCTTGCTTAGGGACAACAAGGTACTTCAATGGTCTCGGCAAATGATCTTTTGACAAAATACCTCCCCTTAACAATGCATGCTCTTACCCGCCTACTTTTGACATTCCCAACCCGGTACCACTACCACTGAGTGGTGTTGTGTGTTTTCTTGAGGCAAGGTAACAAACACTACCCTAAACCATAAACTCTAAACGAGCAGAAGCGAGATCCGAGTAGCTGTGGCGAGCCCAACGCCGGGAAAAGGAAGCGCGCTGAGAAGCCTTGGAATGGTTCTGGGACAGTTTGACAGTGGGTTTGGGGTTAAGGGCTTAAGGTTTATAGGGTTCAGGGGTTATAGGGTTTAGGGTTTAGGGCATAAGTTCATAAGGTTCAGGGTTTATAGGGTTAGGGTTTAGGGTTTAGAAGGCTGTTCATTGGCTTCCAGGTTCAGGGGAATTCAAGGTGTAGCACTTGGGGTGTATTCGGTGCTTTCTGCAGAATCAATGGCCGTCTCTGCCCCCGAACACGCCCGACAAGGAAAAAGATTGCAATGGAAAAACGTACCGGAGATATCCGCCTCACGTATATGAATATGTACATGTCAGTATCTATCCGTATATATATATACATGTATGTATATGCACGTATCACTTCCATTCCGAAGCATAAAACCCTAGTTGGGTGGTTTTAAATGAAAATCTTAGCATTCCGGCAGGCATACCTACTGCAAGCCAACCCGTAACAAACACCTGTTTTGGCCGACTCCCTGCGGCGCAGACCTGCTGACCACAAACCCGAGACCTGATGGCAAAATGCCTGAGCCCTCAACCCCAGATCAAGACGCCATTGAAACTGCAATGCTAGATCAAGTGGCGCCGCTCCACGCGGTGCTAATTGCGCTGTGGTAGAGATCTGTATCTCCTTCAAGACATTCTTGCTTTACTCTAAAACCTGAACTCCCTGGATTTAGGATTTAGAGTGTGGAGCTTGTGGGTTCGGGTTCGAGCTGCAGAACGTGCTTCAAGGTTCGCGCTACTGGTTGGGTATGGCGTAATTTCCTGCAACTTTAGGACCTCAACATCTACCCCCCATATACTATAATCCTTTTTGCAAGGAACCCCCCCAAAACTACGGCAACTTTGGGGAAACCAGCATTTAGTGGCTTATCTCAAGTGATGAACGGCATGACACTCAGATGTGGGGCTTCAGGTCGAATCGAGCAGCGGTTTCCATCATTCTCAGGTTTAGGGTTTAGGGAGTTTACCCTGAGGCTCTTGGACCCTCATAATGGGATCCTAAACCCTAGCCCCCACAGCCCGACCCTAAACCCTAAACCCTGAAACCCTAAAACCCAAAACCCTAAGCTCCAAACCCTAAGCCCCGATAACCCCAGAAAGCCCCAAGTAGTTCTAATTAGGAGCCTTAGGGTCAGAGTTTAAAGCACCTCCAGGGAACATCATCCAATTTTATAGGGTTGAGGGTTTAGGTGTTTAGGGTTTAGGGTTTAGGGTTTAGGGCTTAGGGTTTACGGTTTAGGTGTTTGTCGCAGGCCCCACTCTTCCATTCAAGCTTGAACAAAGCAGGCGCTGCGTATAGTCTAAGGGCAACCCTGAAGAGGAGTGGAGAAACCAAGTTACGAAAGGATTTCCGGGATTTTTGGGAATGACAAGGTGGCTATGGCGATTCCGTGGAAGGAAGGGCACTAAATGGCTACGAAACAACAGAAAAATCTTAGCCACATATTCATTCAAGAAGCTTCTGTAAAGAGGAACGAAAAGGAAGACTCTGGAAGTGCCCGCTCAAGGTTTTAGGGAGTTGGGTTTAGGGTTTAGGGAATTTGGGTTTAGGGTTTTGGGGTTTAGAAGTTAAGGACCTCTCCAAGAAAACTTCATGCCGTGAAAAGTGGTGAAAAGCATCCACTGCAGGCCTCCATGCCGAAGAGGAAGTTTCCCTAAATTGGGGGACCCTAAAATGTACCCCAACATACTCTAATTCTTATTATGGGGACCGCTAAAAAGGTACCCCTCGTTTTGAGAAACTCCCAAGAAGGGTGCAACACTAGGAGCTCGGGCGCCGGGGTATGCATTGCTGAGACATTCTTTTGCAATGCAGGGTCTGGAGTTTAGGGCTCAAGGTTTTTCGAGGTGCAGGGTTTAGGGTTTTACGGTTTGGAGTTTCAGGGTTTTGGATCTAGGGCCTTTATGTTTAGGGTTTAGGATCACACGTCGACCAACAAACCTTGAACCCTTGATGCCCGACAGCCTTCGGACCCCTTGTCCCTTCATCTTGCTAACTCGCTTTCTGCTAGCTCAACCCAGTAACATCTGCTGCCATCCACCAAACGTCAACAGACGCCTCAGCAACCCTTCCCCCAAAAAAGCGCAACCAACTGTATACACTCTGAATTACCCAAGGAGACAAGCTCAGGCAACACCACCAGGAAGCTGCCCAGATTGAAGGGTATTGAGCTTAACCCTCAACCCTTAAATCCTAAAGCTTGAACCCCTCAACCCTGAACCCTAAAACTGAAAAACACCTAAAAGCCCCAAAGCCCCTAAAGCCCTATTTGAACAGCCGTCGAACCCTAAAGCTGATCCTGCTCGGTCGAGGCTTCAGAGATTTGACCTGCCAAATCTACTAAAGCAAAGCAGCTGGGGGTTTAGGGGTTTAGGGATTTAGGATTTGTTGGTCTAGTGCTCAGGATTTAGGGCTTGTTTCATTGTGCAAAAGCTTGTGAGCATCGGGATGGGACGATAGTAGTCACATACAAGACCATCATTTTATGGGTAGCTACTGAAACTAGAAGCCATGTTCCGTACTGATGCGATAGCATATCCAGAAATTCTCAGAGCCATCAGACCACTTTCTGGTCTGCACTGTCTCCTGTGGTGCCTTATGCTTAGGAAGCATGTCAATGTGAGTAGTAAGGAAGCTCCCTCTCCAGAATTCGACAGTCAGGAGACCCAGTGCCAACAACAAGTGGAAAAGGGATTCTATTCTTATGGAACCCAGATTGACGGCGCTACCTGTATTTGGCTAAATATTGCCCTGCAATGGAGAAAGCTTGGGGTGCGCCTCCTGGAAACAAAGGACGGGAAAGGAAAGCTAGTGTTACATCTTGGCAGGGTCACTCCTTCTTGAGATCCACACGCCATGGGGCTTGCTCCCCCCAAGTGAGCTACAGTCCAAAGTCCTAAAATCCCCCTCAATAAAGCCTATAGTAGTCCCCTATGTAGTCCCTGATTTAATCCCCTTAGAGGCGTGCAGACTATAACCCAGATGAAGAACGAACTTCGTGTAGCCGACCTCTACAAGGACTCTAGTCTTTACATGAGCTATAGAATCTAAATTGCTGAACTGGGGGCTATATAGCGGACTATCTAGGGGAGTATCAGAGGAGTTACTGCGGGGAATACTAGGAGTTTAAACTATAGGTCATGTGAGCTACAGCCAAAATATTTCCTACCCAATTTAATGGACATGGGTTCCTTATTCGGGACTATATTAGGGACTATACTAAACTACAAGAGGACCTTAATGTCCACTGTTAAGGGCCCCTTAATAAGGCTAATGTTAACTGCAACTCATATGGCCCAATTCGACGTTCCACTGAAAAAATCCTGTATATTCTTGATCGAAAGGAAGGATGCCCTTGCCAACCAAACACGAAACGCCTTGTAACCGATTGACGTCTAGCCGACGGTATACCCAAAGGGTCCTAAGTACCCATATGGGGAATAGTTACCCAAACCATAAGGGAAATTACTACTACTGAAACCATACTTTGTACCATATAGGTACTCTGGACCCTTTGGGATAAGCATCATTTAAAGTAACATGGTTGCTTGTAGAAGGAAATACACCGGACAAATCTCCAGGGGTCTGCCTAAACCTTTCACCCATACCCCAATGGTCCAAGTACCCCACACTTCAGTATGTGGGATTTTGGCAGTAGTAGTTGGAGTACACGTTCTTGAGAAGTATCTGATTATTGAGTATTTGGACCCTTTTACCCTCAACCGTGTTACGCGGTTGGAGCCCGAAACCCCAAACCTTTTTCCACACTGGCCTCTCGCACGAGAAATTTCTTCGTAGATCCTGAGATGTCCCAGACAAACTAGTCAAGATTGGTTGAAGCCTAGACCTTCATACCCTCCCCCTTGTTCAGGGTAACCCCTAAGGGATTTCGAACCCCAGTAGAAATTATAATTTCAGCTAAATATTAGGATTCTAGGTAACAGAAATTAAAAATTATTTTCAGGAACCTTGTAGCAACTAGTGAGATACTGGGCATAACGTTAGTTATCCTACACAAGTCACAAGATCAGGTGAGGCTTGGTGGGGCACTATCTCTAATACAGTTACCAAGAATGGCGAACCAAATGGAACATCACGGAAATATGACATGGAAACCAGGGCTGGGCAACGAGTTGTAAGGGTTGGATTTTTCATCATGGCGAGTGTATCTAAGGTTCATTGGGAATGCTGTGTGTACTTATTCGGTGTCCAAGCCAAGGTCCAATTCAGGGAACCAGAAACTAAACTCCTACCATAAATGCCCTCCCCCAAATTAATGTGGAACCCCCGATACGGTAGTGCCATTTCAAGGGACATAATCTTTGTAGATACCAAACTTGAGAACAACAGGGCACATGGGAGGGCCCAGGTTCTCACTTGAGCCATAATCTAACCTCCTACCATCCCCCTTAATAGCCCCTATAGTACAGTAGTCCCCTCTATAATCCCCTGCACAGCCCCGTTTAGACTAAGGCTCACTTGGTTTTCCAGCCCTTGAAAAGGGCACCGCCTGCCTTGGCTTATGTAAGCCGCACCCTCGCTAAACCCTTAGGGTTTAGGGTGATAGGGATAATGGAAAAGAAAATAGAAACTACTATCATGGGGCTATATAGGGTTTAGGGTTTAGGGTAATATATAGGGAGCATGGAAAAAGAACATGGAAACCACTATAAACCAAACTGCTGTTCAATTGTCTTTTCCTGTCTTTCATTCCTGACTAACCACCAGCAGATAAGCACCACACCCAAACGATATGCCTACATAGTCTCCCCTGGTCCATTCCTTCTTCCATGTGCCTTTCCGTCAGATTTCCACTCCGTAAATATCAGCTCAGACAAACCATCAAGTTCCCCCCATACCCCCATGTATAGACCCCATTGAGGGTTTAACGATTAAGGAATCCTTTGAAGAGGAAGCCCTAAACCCTAAATCCTAACTCCCAAGCCCTAAACCCCAAACCGTGAACCCTACGTAAATCCTAAATCCTAAACCCCAAAACCTGAACCCTAAATCCTAAACCCTAAATCTCAAACCCCAAACCCTAAACCTAAAAATCCTAAATCCTAAACCCTAAACCCTAATCCCTAAACCCTTAAACCCTTAAACCCTTAGACCCTTAAACCCCTAAACCCTAAACCTTAAACCAAAACCCTAGACCTTAATCGTTTCTTCGAAGTGGCTCTCCGCACTCCACCAGGGGCAGAGCGCTGAGGAAGAGAACCTCAAGGTTCAAATTAAAAGTCAGGGTTTAGGGCTTAGTAGGGTGTAGGGATTCTTAGGGTTTAGGGCTTAGGGATTAGGGATGATTATGGGTTTACGGATTAGGGTTCAGGGTTTAGGTTTGTTGGGGTTTCAAACGTTTAAGGACGAGATCTGTAGGGTTTCGAATTTAGGGCTGATACAGAAGCAAACTCTTTCATGACCCTGAAGTAAGGCAGACCTTGGGACAAAGTGTATTCCATAGTACTTTAATCTCCTTAGACCTATAATAAGAATTTCATTTTTACTATTTCCTTAGGGTTATACTATAATAAGATTGAACAATTTCAAAAAGACAGTGCAGAGTATAGGAAACACTTGCAATGCTTTTGTATCAGCAACAGACACTGGAAGTGGGGATTGTGAATGCAGCTTTTAATCTCTGGGTATACGTGCCCCAAACTTGAACCCAAGATGCACAGAGACCAATGTCTTGCAAGGAAGCCCTGTTACGCAGCATGAAATTCCATGATGCCTCTACCTCCTGTGGGGACCTTGAAAAGGAACACCTCGTTCTTGCTTTCTAAGTGCTCGGCTATGGGCTTTGAAGCTGGTGCCATGGTACGCTTGATTGGGGCAACCTTCAGGATTGAGGGTGTAAGGCCCCTGAACCCTAAACGCTCAAGCCCATGTAAACTTACCAATACTTAGGGTCCCCAAGTTTCCGTAATTTCGGCATATAAAAATCAAAATGACCACCCCAAACCGTAAGTAATGTAAGAAACCCCCTCTTCCTGTCTGGCAAAAGGAAGGCCCTGGACTGCTGCGCGCTGGAAGTTCCAAGCTAGACTCGCCCTGAACCTACTGTAGGGGTCCAAGTACCTGAAAACTGAAGAGTTCATGATTTGGGTGCTAGGAGCTTTGGTAGCCTGCTTTAAGGGTCCAAGTACCTAAGAACTGCGGAGTTCATTTGGGTGATAGGAACCACGCTAGGGGTCTTGAAGAAAGATATGTGGCAGTTTCCATAAACAGGGGGAGCCCAATCTAGATCCCCATATACTGCAATCCTTACTATCGGGACCTGCATATACGCATTGAGTATTGAGTGCTTGGACCGTCCAAGCTCAACCTGACGATTTAGAGGTCTTGCCGCCAAGAAAGGCTCGTTATCGGCCAAGTTCAGCACTGTCTTGCCACGCGATGAACGGGGGCGGCCACCGCCAATCATTGAAGATGCAGGTCTGCTTTCCGGTATTACCCTATATCACTATATTACCCCTATATCACCCCTATATTACCCTGTATTACTCATCAATTCGTAGCGGTGCACTCCACACGTCCAACAGGTTGGGTTTGGCAGAACGGGTTCCCGCCCATCCACACGTAGCAGTAGGCGCAGACTCGGTGAAGGTTTGGAAGCTTATAGTCCCCCTTAAGTAGATAGAATATAGGGTATATTATTGGGGGTTATATAGGGATAATGGAAAAGAAAATGGAGACTACTATGTTATATAATTGGGTATATATTAGGGTTATAGTCCCCCTTAAGTAGATAGAATATGGGATATACGGGGATCTTAGTGTAATGTACCCAAAGCCATATTCTATCTACTTACAGGGGACTATAAGGACACATTGCAATCCTCGAGTTTTGAGTCGCATGAATGACACAGCTTTCTCAACTGCATGAAGGCATTTCTGGTCAGGGAATCCCACCCCCGCACAAAGCAAACAAAAGCCATGAGGCTCCAAGAACAAACTTGACCCTTCGGTACCTTGAATTTCGATGACTTTTGGGGATACTTATATATGTATACATGTAAATATATCTATTTACAAATATGCACCACAACCAAAAGTATACCACCAATGTCAAGGACATGGCCCTCAAACCCTAAAGCCTAGGTGAATTCCACAATGTAGTAGATCATAATGTCAAGTGGTTTAACGGTCAATCAGAACAGCCGCGTTTAGAAAGACTTGCTCGTAGCTTAATATGCGGCTCTCTACGGGGCACCATTCCCCACGTGTTCTCAATGACATCTTGCTTTCTAAGGCAAGTAAAATACATAGGCAAACCGGTCCTTCACAAAATGCAAAGCTGTTCAGGTGAGCTAGCAGGGCAACATCAGCCAGGCAGTAACGCGTTACATGTCAGAAAGTGCACCTCTCATTTTACTGCAAACATGTCTGGGCCATCAAAACCTGAAAGCCTAAGGCAAGATTCTACCTCCAGGTCAAAGACAAAGCCATTAGGCACCAAGCCACCCGCAAAGACCACACCTGAAAACTAAGCTCGAAGACTCTAGACGCCAAGGCCCTCAAATAGGGTTTAAAACTTAGGTTCAATGATTAGGGTATAGGGTTAGAAACTTGAAGCCTAAACCCTAAACCTGAAACAATCAAGAAATGGAATAAGCCAAGTAGCTGCCGGAGCTGTTGACCAGAGCAACCGCCATCTCCCAAACAGCTTTTCCTCAGAAGGTCTCTAGCAAGGCCTTAAAAAGGAGCAAAGGATTTAGGGTTTAGGGTAGGTCTTTTAGAATTTAGGTTTCAGGGTGGGTATATAGCAAATACTTGGGGCCAAAGGGCCTCAAACAATCCTGGAAGCTATATGGGTGTAGAAAGCCTTCGTGCAAGGGCAAGACGGGTTTGTCTTGCGACCGGGGATGAGAGGTAACCCAAAGGGTCCAAAGTACCTATATGGTACAAAGTATGGTTTCAGTAGTAGCAATTTGCCTTATGGTTTGGGTAACCATTCCCCATATGGGTACTTAGGACCCTTTGGGTAAGAGAGATTTGGGAGCTTCCGAAAAACTACCCTTTATACATCTCAATGCTCGAGATGCTAGTATAGGAACCCTCATAAAGGGACCCCCGATTTCGGAAAACTCCAACGATGACCCAAATGAAGGCGCATCAGCTTGAGCTGGAGGAATGCCCTAGTTGCTGAGCTCCCGGGCCTGAGGAAAATTGACCCTTTGGGGTTTAGGGTTTAGGGATTTTGGTAGGACAAGTAGGATTACAACAATTCAAAAGCTAAGTATCTAAACATGAAATCCTACCGCCTACACCCATGCAAGTTGCCTTTGGCACTTGCCTCAGCCCTAAACCCCAAACCCTACAGGCACCCTTAAGTAGATAGAATATGACCTTGGGTATATTATAAGAAGATCCCCTGATACCCCATATTCTATCTACTTAAGGGGGGCTAGAACCATACCATGGGGATCCCAGTCCCTAAGGGTCCAAGTACTCAACATTCATATGAACTGTAGTCTAAACTCCTTAAAGGGGTCTATATAGGGGACTATATAGGGGAGTATTACAAGGGTTATTAAGGGGGATACTAGGAGTTTAGACTACGGCTCATATGTTTGCCTTTGACCATCTTTCTGAAGTATTCCTCCCGTGACATGAATCTCTCAGCATTGCACATCAGCCCCCACCTAGCTGCAAGAACCGCGCGTGAAGGATAACCCTGTGAGGGCTCAGGGTTTAAACACAATGAGGGAGAAATCAACTGAAAAGACCAAGCAACATGAAACGGAAACTGGGATGTATAGAGGATATTTCATTAGGACTCAGGGACTCCCCACCCCCTGCAGGGGTTCTATCCCAGCATATAGGGGAATGGAAACGCAATGTTAACTACTATATCAGCTAGGACGCTCTCAACCCTAACCCCAAACCGTTATATGATCAGGCATATTTACGATCCGGGGGCTGGGTTGAGGTAACGTCTAAGGGGAGGTGATGATATGTTTCATCCCTAAGCCTTAAACCCTAAACCATAAACCCTAAACCATAAACCCAGGCGTCTGGCTTGCAGCAGCGCATGTGCATGATGGTTTTTTCGATGTGCAGCTTAAGGTTGTACCTATGGTGTGTTATTTGGTATCACCTTTCGTTAGTTTTTGATACTCTGAGGGCCAAGGGGTCCCGGAGTACACCGCCTGGTTCC